>JAPMLY010001447.1:0-103008 GCA_026401115.1 Tetraselmis chui | reverse complement strand
GTGCGCGGGGGGGCGGGTGATCGGTTAATTATTCGGGTAGAGCAGGTCGGGTGGGCTAAACTCTGCAGGGGAAGCACTGCCATTATCACAGCGACGGGCGAGTAGGGCAGAGCATGGGGCGTGTAAAAGGGGGGAGGTAGAGCGAGTGCACTAGGTTCTACAGTGTGGTAATCGCAGGTAAGCGCTAGTGTCTGTTGAGTTAGGCGTGTTATCGCGGTAAAAGTAAAAAAGGGAAGAAAGGTAAAATAGAAAAGGATGAAGCGGAGAGGAGCAACGACTGGAGCGAGTGAGGGATAGAGCGAGGGAGCAGGGGGAGGGCAGCAGGAAGAGGGGAGACGGGGGTGTCTGATCAGGGCGGTGGTTAGTGCAGTTGTAAGAATCAGGCCTGTAAATAAAATTTCTAAGGAAGACGACTTTTTGCGAGTTACAGGGTGATGCATTATTGATCGAACTGTGCAGCTCTTTGGCTGGGAAGCATTAAGGTGGGGAGAGGGTTTCGATTTAAGTGCCCTGATAACCAGTGTATCAGTGCAGGCTAGCGGGAGGGGTCGCTGGGTAATATACAGGGCCGTGTTGTGGGACGGGGGGTGGCGGTCGGCGAGCGGCGAGTTCGGGCGAGAGGGAGCGTGTAGAGCAAGGGCCGGCGCGACAGGCCAGGCAATTTGAGCAGCTGCGAGTGGACTAGTGTAGTTGCGGGGTAGGTAGGTAGCATGAGAGGGGAGGGGGCGTCGGTGAGTACAGATCAGGGCAGTGGCGTGTGCAGGGGCAGGGATCAGGCCTGTATAATAAATTTTGTTTTCTCTGATTAAAGAAGATGATTTTCGAGGTACATGATGGTGCATTAGTGGTCGAACTTTACAGCACAGTGGTTGGGACGCACTAAGGTGAGGGAAAGGTATCGGTTTAAGTGCGCTGGTAACGAGAGTATCAGCGGGGGTTAGCGGGAGGGGACGGGAGGTGTTAGACTGGTCCTTACTGTGGGACAGAGCGGGACGATCGCACCAGTACGGGTCGTCTGTGGGGGTTGTTGAGTCAGCGGCCCGTCCCAGGTCAGTGGTTGACCTAGGAGCGGCGAGGACCGGAGGCGTCCGGAGTCCTCTGACTGATGAGGATTCCAAAGCGGTGCCCAAGTCTTGGGCGGATGGGGGTGGTTGGGGCACAGTGTTGAGTAGAGCGAGCGGATGTCCCGCTTGATAGCTCCGGGGGTTGTAAGGGTCCGCGGTGGGCGCCTTCACGGGCCGATCCCGCGATGGCATAAGCATCTGCCTGTAGGTGGGGGGGGGGGTAGGGGTCGAAGACATGGCGTTCGAGCAGGATTTCGAGTGGTGGAGATAAGTAGTGGAGTTGAGTGTGGCTTTTCGAGTAGGTGTTTGAGAGTAGTGCGCGTGTTGGCTGCACGCGACCAGGTCCGATGGGGCCTGGGTTTGGTGGATGTTGGCGGCGGACAGGGACGTCCGGACGCTCGGAGGGGCGCGATGTGGCGCGCCGCCTACCGGGGAAGAGACTTTTTGTAAGCGATGTGGTTTTTTGGTGTGTCGCAGTACTTTGACGGGTACATGTGTGGTTTTCGAAGTGGATGGCGCGATAGCTGTCGGGGGGATGAAATTCAAATCCCTGGAAGCTGCGCCTTTGAGTGTGTACCGTCTGGTGTCGCTACGGATCCACTGACCATTTTGAGCTAGGCTCGGGTGGGGAGAGGTGAATGGTACACGCTGTTCAGCGGCCCTGTCCACCAGTCTTGCGCTCGATGGGAGGCCAGGCCCAGAGCGAAGACGATCGGCGTTGCTCATTCGAGCTACCGACCCATCCCCGTGTTTTTGAGGTTCAGTAGTACTTTAGTAGTACTTTGGATCTTTTTACTGTCTTTAGTGACGGTAGGATACGTTTATCTCTAATATATGAACCCATCGCATCGCATCGCGACTGAGCGGCGAACACCTATAGCGAACACCTATAGGTGGAGGGCCAAGACTTCCCCGGAGTCTAGCGTACACACGTGTCCATTAGTAGTCCTACGGAGGGATATGTAAACACGGAGCACTGGCTTCCTCGTCCATGTTGTGTGCCAAGTGGAGGATGTTGGCCATCACCTTATCGGCGGACATGAGGTAGTCGGTGTCGAAGGCGTTAATGACACATTGTTTGGCCTGACCGAAAGGGCCGGTCCTTGAGATACCACGCAACATGAGGAGGCCGAGGTTGTGGGAGTGGATGTCCGCTGAGCCATCAATAAGCTGACATGTTTCATTGTAGTCATCAAACATCTGCCTCATGAAGTGGACGTAGTCAATGAGGGATTGACCACGGCGCTGTCTGAGCATGAGGTTGTCCAAGTGGGAGAGAGAGAGAGCGAAGGACTTGCAGTCCACTCTTTCACACAGGTTGTCTCAGGCTGCAGTGGCGCAGTCGGGACGTGCAGGTGAGACACACAACATTGCATGGTCGGCGCGCTTATTGTCGCTGGCTGCATGGAGCATTAGTGTGTAGGCGTAGTGTTGGGCATGCTCATCCAGCCAAACGCCCGACTCGCGGATGGCCAGCTGACGGATGAGGTACGCGAACTTGATAATGGAGAGAAAGTTAAGGAAGTTCCTCTTCCACTGCTTTGAGTCCGAGTTGGGCCCCATGGTGGGGACTGAGATCTTCATGGACCGGTTGAGGGCGTCCTTGTCGAAGCCGGTTGCTTCATGTGCACCACGGCCTATGACCACCGGGTCAATGGTGGGGCGACGGCCGCCACGGCTGCTGTGAGCACCACGCTGGGCATGAGAGGAATATTGGTTAGGAAAGTGAGGAGGCGGGCCACCAGAAAAGGGAAAGTGGCCGGGCAATGCAGTCGGCGGACCGTACGGTGCGGGTGGCCACGAGAGGTGGGGACGTGGTGCGGCCGTGCATATGGGAAGAGGGGTCCCTGAGTTGGAGGGGCAAAGCCGATATGGGGGTATGGTGGAGGTTGGTGGGAGGGGGTCCACGGACTGACCGTTGCGCGGTGGTTCGTGCTGCGCACCGCGACGGCGCTGAGCGACAAGGGGGTCGGCAGCACGAGCTAGAGCAGCAACAACAACAACGTCGGCCGACTGCGCGTCCACGCGTGCGTTTATGAACGCCATTTGCTCTAGAACCAGCGCGAGCGTGTCAAGGGTCGGAACGAGCGAGCTCTGTTGAGAGCTAGGGTCATGGGAATTAGGAGGCGAAACACGTGGAGAGTCGGTGGAACGAGTTTTTGGTGCCATCGCGGCATAGGAAAGAACAACCAGGACGACAAGCAGCGGTAAGAACCGCTAGCCGGACTTGTGCCTAACAATGGTTTCAGAGAGACGGCATGATGCTCGCCGACCCCTCGGCCTATTGCCCCGGGGTGTCTCAAAGTACCTACCAACCGATGGCATGGTGGCCGATATGTTGACAAAACCACTACCCGGACATACATTCGTGAAACACCGGAGCGCCATGTTGGGGACATCCGCACCCATGCAGCGATACATCCCGTCCATCGACGGGCGAGGAGCTCACTTTAGTCGGAATCAGAGACAACCCTAGGCAATCTTGAGGGGGAGTGTTGTAAGTAACTACAAAGAACTAGTGTTTGTTGTACTAGAAGTCCTTATGTAAATGCCATTCACTAGAGTGCTCGATGCACAATAGTACTAGCGAGTCCTTGGTTAGCTAAACGCTCTAGCAACTCGATCACTTCCTTCGTCTCGACACCAGCCGTCACCCAAAGCTTATCGTCACCGCATTTGTAATCGGCACACCGCAAGTTTCGGTGTCTTCCTTATCGAACCGTGCATACCGCGTTCAATAGGGTTACAATGAATGTGTCCCCGGTAAGACGCTATGAGACGAGGACGAGGAGTTTGACGTATCTCACATATGTGCTATGTGCATCAAGCAAATGCCTAGTAAACGTGAGAAATATTTGTTTTTTTCAGGTCGCACGTCAGCGATGACGATATTCCACATATATGACACCGGTTGAACGAAGTACACCGTTCAAAGGCGTTACAATATTTTTTGGAGACGCCCCAATGGGAAGTGTTTGCCTAGACTAATGTGTGCATCGACTTCATGCACGCGTGCCCAACGCGCATTCCTAAGTCTGAGTGATTACTTTAGTAAAGGAGCCAAGCTTACCCAAAAGGTTGGCCTCTCCATTGGCCTCATTGATTTGTCACAAGGGGGTGGGTATGAGTGTGACGAGTGCTGTCATGTGTAAGTACATTACAAGTCATTGTTCGTGTACTAGTTGCTAATTTGATTCGTGCTTTTCCATCGGAAGGACGTACCGCGGTTACGCCTCTAATGCAATTTAGCTCGAGGGTAATGTACATTATTGTTCTACAAGTATCTCCCGGTACGTGCAGTAAGTACAATCAATATGACATGCTACAAGACGTACAATACGCACAATCAGGCGCCCGCCGGCGGAGCAGCGGCGGTGGCCCCAGAGGGGGGTGCGCTCGCAGGCCCGTCGGCATCCCCTCACCTCCCCATGGTGGGCGCTGGATCCCCGTAGCCGTGCCAGGCCTGGCACGGTAGGGGGCTAAGAGGGCCGACAGCTCGATCCGCGGGATCAACAACTGTCGGGAAAGCCCTGTACATAGGGCTTTTCACTAAATAATTTATGTGCAATACCGGCACTAAGATCTCCCGCTCGGCCCGTCCGATATGTTTTTTCGCATACAGATACTACTGAGAGCAGTCCTACCTCGAGGGGGTGGGGCTTGTACTTTAGGAGCGTTTGATTGCGAGGGGGGTACCGCCGGATCAGCGGTGGGAGGCGGATGTTGGAGCTGGTTTTGGCCAGCCGGGAAGCAGCGCCAGGAGAGGGCGCTCGCTAGCCGCCGACCAGCCATGTGCCAGTCGACACTTCCCAGGGGGGAGGCAAGACATGGCACAGGCCGGTGGCCGGTCGCAGGCAGAGGAGCGGCTATGTGAGGCGGCGGCGATCCTTAGGATTAGCCGCCGCCGGAAAGCCCTGTACGGAGGGCTTTTTGGAAATTAAAATAATGTTCGTACCCGGCGTCGAGCTAGTCGGGGAGCAGCACTAGGGTAGGGCGCTCACTAGCGAGCCGCCACGCCGACATGATACATCTCCCGAGGGGGGAGGAGTAGGCTTGGGCGGCAAGGAGGCCTATCGCGACGGAAGGAGCGACAAGATAAACCCCGTACGGAGGGTTTTGACTAATTTCCGTGCACCCGCGGCTCGACGGATCCGGCTACGGCGACCTGACCCCCACCCCCCCCCCCTCCTCGATACCCACTACCGGATAGACGAGACCCTTGCGGGGGGGCCCGGGTGAGCGCGGAGGCCCCAACCTCAACAAAGTCTACTAGCTGGACTCGCGATCAGAGGGGGGGAGGGTACGGACGCAGGCCGGACTACTTGACAGGTACCCGGGTACCAGACAAAGAAAAAACCGGAGAAATGAGCGGGGAAAATTCAGTTGCGGAGGCAAGAGCGCCCATTTTTTCTATGTCTATGTGTCTCGGTCCCCCCCACCTGCCCTCGAGGTGACGGGGGACCTCGACAAGGAGGACCGTCGCGTCGGCGGATGCGGCGGAGACCTTGGCGGGGCTTACGGGATGTGGCGGCGGGATCGACGAGCGACCACGCGAGGAGGGGTTTTTTGCCAGCCTTGCCCCTCCTATCTTCGGCAAGACCGAAGTCACGCGGGAGCTAGATTAGGCTGGCCCGTCGTCCCTCCCGAACGCCGACCGGCCTCGGCCGGTCGGCACCCCGGTTCGGTGGGAGCGGGCCGAGCATCGTGAAGGTCGAGCAGCAGTTTAGTTTTGCATTTCTCGACAAGTGGATTTATTTTTAGATCTGTTTTTCTTGATTACAGAATTATTACGTTGCTACTGCTTAGGCGGGGGGGGGGGGGGGGGGGGGGGGGGGGGGGGGGGGGCGGTGGCAATTACTGCGGTTGCTTACAGTTTTTTTAACTCCCGAGGAACGTCCACACACAATGAAGCTAGGTGTGTCGATAGGTGTACCTGGTCGAAGAGACCCGGGCCCAACTTGCTGATAAGTCCTGAAAGGCAAAGTAGAGTGGCCCGAGAGACGGCAGTCGGTCCAATTTGCCGGCACATGTTGTAAACAATTTCAATTTCAATTTCAATACGCACAATTGAAATTGAAATTGTTTACAACAATACCAGTATAAACCGGCTGTTGTCTCCTGTTGTCCCCCCTGTACTATGCCTAACTGGACTTATAAGCAGGAGTAGACCGTGAACCACTGATCCCAACCTCTCCAATGGCAGTAACGATACCGTCTAAAACATACCCGTATCCAGGTATTTATGATTTTTTGATCTATACGTATTTTTCTTTGGAAACAATATGAAATATAAGATGTCGCTATTCTCCACGATACGCGGCCTGCTCCAGCCGCGGCGGGGTCGCTGATCAGCAAGGCTGGTCAGCATGAGCTGGTCGAGTCGAACCTGCCTGACCTCAGGTCATGTGCGACTCCGGTCGTGCCGGAGGTAGGGGGAAAGGCAAGTGGAAAACCCCCCTCGCTCAGGTCGTCGTCGGACTCGTCTCGATCCGTGCTCGTCCCCGTCCGAGATATCGGAGATAGTAGTCGCTCTTCTCGGCGCGACTCTCCACCTAGTATAGCCTTCTCCCCTCCTGCGGGGGCTGGGAGGAGAAAATAGCTAGGTTGCAGACGGTGTCCGGCTGGCTCTCCTGCCTCCGAGCCAGATGTCTCATGTCCCCTGTCCGTTTGCCGTCTGTTTCCACCACCCATCTGATCGCGTTGTGTTGGCCGCACCCTCCCCCGGTGATTTACGTTGTTAGGGGGCCGCCTATACGAGCAGTGTGCCGTTGCGATAACCCGAAGCACATTGCCTGAGGCAGCCTGTCGATAACCGGGTACCGACTAGGGGAGGGGAACGGATAGTGCCAAGGGATCGGCTATCCTCGAAAGATGGTGGGTACGGGATTATTTAACCGAAAACCCCCCGTACCGGGTTTTTCCGGCGGCGGATGATCCTCCCGACCTCCGCCGCATGACCGTGCCGCTCCTCCGGCTGCGACCCGCCTCCGTCCTGCGTATCTTCGGGCCTCTCCCCCATAGGAGACCAAAAGGTGTCGCAGGGCTGGCGGCTGCTAGCGAGCGCCGTACCCTAGCGCCGCTTCCCAGCTGTCCGCCGCCAGCTCCAACACCCTCGTCCCACCGCTGATCCGGCCGTACCCTCCTCGCAATCAAACGCTCCTGAAGTACATGTCCCACCCCCTCGAGGTAGGACTGTATTCAGTAGTATATGCATGCGGAAAAAACATATCGGACGGGCCGAGCGGGAGATCTTGGTGCGGGTATTGCACAGAAATTATTTTTTCAAAAGCCCGATGTACATGGCTTTCCCGACAGCTGTTGATCCCGCGGATCGAGCTGTCGGCCCTCTTAGCCCCCTACCGTGCCAGGCCTGGCACGGCTACGGGGTTTCCAGCGCCCACCACGGGGAGGTGAGGGGATGCCGACGGGCCTGCGAGCGCACCCCCCTCCGGGGCCGCCGCCGCTGCGCCGCCGGCGGGCGCCCAATACGCACAATCAACATGATTTCCCGATACTAACAAGCTACGTCGCTATTTTGTTCAAGCCGTTACCATAGTCCTAGCGCATGGCACGAGGACCATGCGAGAGCAAGCGCAAGCAAGCTAGGCTAGAAATATTTTAGCATGGTGCATTTGAGGGAGGTGACAGACACATTTAGCAATTTCCATGTTTGCTTACATTATACTTCTGGACTCATTAAACCCTCAAACAGCTTCCATCTCTCTCCATTTGCACTTCCGCCTGCAGTTATACATTACCGACAAGCAAAATTATATTTGTGTTAGCACTTAGCGTTCCTTATGTTTTACCACACTTTATGCTCTACCGCGTGAATTCCACCCGTCTCCTAGAATTCGCAAATGTTTTATCATAGCAATTTGTCATTCGCCATTTCATCAAGGAGAACACTTTCTTTTGTGATCTTTATTCCGCCTGTTTTTACTCCTTGGCTCTGCGTTTACATGTCACGAACAACTACTTGTACCGGGGGTAAACCTGTGATGTGGTTTATTAACCTATGATATGAGGTTTTTTCGTTGCCATTTGCACTCATTTTCAAAAGAAAAAGAAAAAGGCCACTGTCTTGCATTCGGTGGTTTCCACTACTTTTCTTGTAAGATACTTTATAGAAACTGGTACCGGGTACTTCAGTGCCTGATGACACAGCACCCTCAGGAAGTCCCAGTCAGCCCCAGTCCCAATATCAGAATATGGGAAGTACGTGTTGTCGACTTCTCGCGGCGTATACTTCGTGATACATTCGTTTGAAAGAAGCGACATTACCAGATGTAGTCTATATATATCTGAACAGTCGCGGCAGATTCGATCGAGATTGCGGTGAAATTGGAAATCTTCGCCCATCATCATCACAATAAGGGAAAATAATGTGGCGCTCCGCTCGCACAGTCGCACAGTCGCACACGCGCTTCCGATATCGCATAAGGATATTAACTCTGCTCTCGATAGCGAGCACATAGCACTCGGGAGCATTTCTCCACATACGTGTTGGTCGTGGAGAGGTGCATGTTATAGGTCGAGCCACAACCCACGCGACGCTATCTTGGGACCAGCCCCCCCACTTTATTCAGCCCGTCTGCCGCGATGGGGCGTCCCTTCCGTCAGTTTCTGAACGGACCGCGCATTTACAGCTGCGCCACCTGTCGCTATCATGCGGCAGACCACGACGACATCATGAGCAAGGTACAATAGGGAACCTCCCCTCACAATCTTATTGACTCATCATCCTGGAAAAAAACACTATCCTGAAATCAGTCACCCCGGAGTGGACGCACACGGAGATAGCCGCCGTAGCCCGCTTTGTTCGACCGTTCCATTGGCACGTGTGTATGTACGTTTTTTTGTTTTTATCGGATCACCTCGACAAGTGCTTCCGACTGTTCAGGGTGGCGCGCACGTCGTCGCTCCTTATTGCCGTAAAACGCTTGGCTGTATCTTGTCTGACCATACATAACCGAGGGAAGCGTGATTGGTGTGTATGTGTTGGCACGGCAGGCCTTTCAAGGGAGACACGGCCGAGCCTATCTCTTCAGTAATGTGTACGTCACAGCCCAACCCCGACTCAAATAGATACTGTCCTCCGAGAAAAAAAACTTGCAAAGCTCAGCGCTGCCGGCTAGGCTGGTTGAAACGGGGGAATATGCGATGAATTTTTCGATCGCTGTTGCTGCAGTGTGAACGTGACGTTGGGCCCCAAGGAGGACCGCCTTCTGATCACCGGCCTCCACACGGTCGCCAACATATACTGCACCTCCTGCCACACCGTGCTCGGCTGGAAATACGTGCGCACGCTCCCCGAGCCTACATCCCCCCAAAACTCACCCTTTCCTGCCTCTTCAACCCCTTTTTCGCGAAGTTTCGATTGCGTATATATGTATGTGAAAGAGTGACTCGTGCTTGCTCGGCTGTTGGTCCGACAGGAGCAGGCGTACGAGGAGAGCCAAAAGTACAAAGAAGGGAAGTTTATCATTGAAAAGGCCAAAGTGATGAAGGTAAGGGCATGGTATGGAGAGAAGAGCGTGCGCATGCAGTGTGGCGGAACGCCTTGATTGACAGTGCTGGGCGTGTGGTTGATTTCCTTGCACTTGGCAGGAGGGGAAGTGGTGACGGGCGGAGCGACTGCATCATCGTTGCCACCAAGGCTACACTCTCACAAGGCAGCAGGCGGGCAGGCAGGCGTCCCAAGAAGCATACTGACCACGCCAAGTATATCTACTAATCACCACACGTAAGGACGAGCGGTAGGGAATTGAGGCTGCATGCGGTGGAGGGAGGCTCTCCACCGTTTTGCATGTTATCGTTTTGTTCTGTTTGACATATAACTGCATTGTATACTAACCGAGGGGAAACAGGCAGCGCTCAGGCAAGGGCAGCAAGGGTATCCGCCTTCCCCATGTAACACTAGCGAGGAGAGTGGTTGTATACCACTCTACCTCGATGGCTGTAACTTAGATCCCTCTATGGCGTTTTTGTTGCCCCCCCCCGCACCACCCCCATTTCCACCGCCGCCGTCTCATGCCGCCATCTGCTCCAACCCGCCCTCCTCCTTTGGAACCTCCACTCTGACAAGCTCATACAGAGCCAGCCCCCACGCTTCATCGAATATCCAGAGCGGGAGCATGTCCATGGCATACTTGTTCTCCTTATTCAGCAGTCTGATGGTGCGTGAATGAAAACCGCACAGAGTGGCTGCGTCAGCGCGTGGGCGAGAAAGGTTGGGCGCTTGCCAATGCAGTGAACCTGGAACAGGGGCTCTTACTCTTTGTCTGCGCCGTTCTTTAACAGCAGTCGGACCATATCGATGTCTGCTGCCTGAGCCGCGTAGTGCAGCGGCGTGTTCCTGAGAAACACACGCCACGATATAAATAAATAAATGATTCTGCATTTGCAATCTTTTGAATGTTCGGAATACGAAAGACAATACTACTCACCCCCAGATATCCACCAAGCGCGGGTTCGCCCCCCACCCTAGCAGTAGCTCCGCCATCCCTCGATCACCTGTAAAACAAGCACCACTCAACCGGCTGGAGGATATGGGGAGGCAAGGATGAACCCAGGATCGGATGACATATGTATTGATTGGTAGTGTTTCGAGCAGCGTTGATACTGCGTTGTGGCCTACTCAGACGGAGGGGAGAGTTACCTGGCATGTGAAACCCCTGATTGAAGCGTCTGCAAGCGATATGGAGAGCGGTCTGGTGCGTCGTGATGGCCTGCGTTGTCACGGCGTGTCAAAAAGCTTGACAAAAGAAAATACGAAATGTGAGATTGTGCGTGGGCATCTGAAGAACGGTGCAGGTAATAATCAGGGGTGGGGTTGCCAGCACACCCCGTAGTGTGGTGGCGCTGTGGGTGTTGCACACTTCAGGTTCACGTTGCAGCTCCCGTCTTGAAGCAATCTCAAAACGACGCGGCGCTGGTAAAGAGAATGCTATTTGTTAGTGTTTGGTGCGGCTCAGCGACTGAATGAGCGGTGCGTGCTGCGGCAGCCACAGCATCAAGCACCGCACCCACACCTGCCCATGTCCCACTGCCTTGTGAATTGGCGCAATACCAAAACAATCGAAGGCGTTCGGGGCAGCTCCCTCTTGGAGAAGATAGTCCACGACCTGGCAGTGCGGGTATCGTCGTGACTGACAATTTGTAGGCAACCACAAGAGATGGACGCTGCGGATGCAGCAATAAGTGATGGGCAGCCTAACCCACCATGTAATGCCCTTTCCAGCTGGCGAGCTCCAACGATGTCACCCCATGCACATCGCCCTCCCTTACCGCATCGCGACGAGATGGATGCGCCTGCGTCATTGACAACCCATCAGCTCAGCTCACATCAACGTTCGTGTACACATGCACCGCGACTGCATCTCTTGCACTGGCTAAGTGCTTCCAGAAACATCGCACGACAGGCCCACCTTCAGACAGAGGTCCACGTTGTCAGCGCTTCCCTGCATCGCGGCCAGCATGACAGCCGTCCTTCCCGAGCTGTCCTTACAATTTACTATCTGATTAATCCGCAACGACACAAACGACGCCTCGGCAGCTCAGTCCAACGGCTTCACCGCCGATACGTCTGAGAGCCTGAGCGCTGGGATTCAATTAGAATGGAGGGGTCTTGAGTAGGTCAGTGATGCTGTGTGATCGTCGTAGTCGCGACGGTGGTATATGTCAAGGTGGAGCGAGTTGTCGGGTCGCACCATGTCGTGTTGCCCTGTTAGCTCCATCAGCCGCAGCGCTCGCTTCAATTTCAGCCCCGTGCGCGCTGCCAGTAGTAGCTCCTCGCAACTAATGGTCAAGCGTTCCGCTGCTGCGTCTGCCTCCTCCATCACCGTCCTCTCGAGCCTGCGCTCCCGAACCTCGCGTGCGCCGCGAACCCCGTCGTTGAAGAAATAGTCCCACACCCGGTCGCGGTACTGCCGGTCGCGGCCGTACCCCGCGTATGCGTTTTTCCCGTACTCCCGCTGCGTTTCGTTCTCGCAAGCCGTGGCGGGGCTCACCCCGGGAAATGGCCCGTAGCTTGTGCTGGCGGCCGCGGCCGCCACGGCGGCGAGCGACCTCAGACCGACAGGACGCATGTTGGTGGGGCGAGCTCGGTGCGGACGTCGAAGAGCGTCGCGACGGCACTGTTTTGTTCGCTCGGACTCGCAGGCTTTGTTGTCTTGTGTGGGCTTAACCTGGCTGGCGTATACGCTAATTACCGGGGTACGTGATCTCCTACCTTCTGCTTGATTGAGTGGAGAGGGGGCAGCGTAGACGTTCGTCGGCCGAACGCATCTTCGCGACGGCACACTCAGGATGATGTCACGGTCGCGCGACTGACGGTCGTCGAACACGGCTGTCGGTTCAGCGCAAGACGTGGCACGCGCGCGCAGCGTGTACGGTATCATCGCCAACAATAATTGTACAATAATCTTAATAATATCCGTATGTCGATTAATACGCTACAAACACGCATCATCCTTGATAAATACTTCTGCTATAATTCCTGCACACATAGTAACGGCAAAGTCTTCCAACGAAGGTGTATCCGGAACAAAGGTCCGCTGACAAGATGCTACCTGTACAGCGATTCTAAATATATGGTCATATTAGTAATATAGAGGTTTGAATTACAGGGCTAAATTACGAAGTAACCGGCGTTACCTCCGTTACATGCGTTACCTCCGACGCTACATCTCCCTAACGGTTCAAGCGCCCAAGCGCGCACGGACAGTAAAATGTCCGCACCCTATATAACACACCCGCAGCGATTGTGTGTCCACCTTCTGCCTTTTGCGAGAGCTATCGCTCACGCAAACGGCATCGTGGCTCTTGCTAGCCACGCAAGGTGTTGATCACTTAGTCTCCTGCACGACGCACGAAAACACACTCCGTCAGTCCAAATGGCAGACCGCGTGGTATTGCCTACTGACCTCTACGTTGCGCCCGGTGACGCGCCGGAACAGCAGCCAGACCAGCTGCAATTGCTAACACAGATTGTGCAGCAGTTAGCAGCCCAGGTCGCAACTCTCTCCGTCGCAACCGCGTCAACAAAACCAACTACTAAGAAAGGTCCGCTGATAAGATGCTACCTGTGCAGTGATTCTAAATATATGTGATTTATATTTATACCAGTAGTTTTTATACCAGCAGTGTATGCGTTCCAGCAGTGTATACCAGCAGTGTGAATTATACCAGTAGTTTTTTTTTTGCGCCCCCGGCATATGGGACTGGCAGGTAACCCGCACCGTAGCCCTCTACAGGCGGCGTTTTGCAAGCATGACTGAGAGCAGAAGTTCGAAACAAACCTCAAATTCATCATCGATCATGCTCCCGGGTAGGCGACGCTCGTGTGCGTGCATTACGTACCATTGTACGAGAACCGTACCGTACTCCGCTAACCCCAGTACCCCACTCAAGGCCAATGTTGGAGTTTCACCAACTAAAACCTTCCAATGACATGCAAACAAACATGAATGCATTAATACCATCATTATATGTGCAAAATATGAATAACCCAAATTATTATATTTGCAGAGATACTCGCACGTTTTCGCGAACGGCGCTCCCATGTTTTCTAACCGCGCTCGGTTGGAGCATAGGCGTTTTGCATCTCGTCTCGCCCACGACTCCCTGCCGTTTTTGGCATAAGACCCGCCTACTTGGGGTCGCCTAGGCGCGTTCCGTGACAAGTTCCTTCATCACTACGACGCCGTTTCCCGCGTCGCGGTATGTCGCATCGTCGGTCTACCCTCATCCCGCATCATGTCCACCCTACGCTCCCCAATTGCTTGTGCTTATTGCCATCTCTCGGTTCAAGCTACGCGGGTTGCGTTCGCGTCGGCGGGTCTTGACATGCTGGATGGTGCGTGGGCCATTGCTTTTGCTGACCATTTGGCTTGACGCGGCGGAGATGCTTCGGCCCACACCGCTCACTCTTGGTTAGTCACGGCCGTTGCGGAAGTCATCTCCGAAGTTCTTGGCGCACTCGGGGTTGGCGTCGAGGTTCTCATTGATCCCACGATGATAGATCACCCCCCCCCAAAGGCAACGACGGCCTCCCCGCGGATGTGGATGTCTTGCACTATCACGGCATCCGAGGCTCCAAACTTGCTCTTGATGCCGTTATTTCCGGTCCGTTCGGCGTTTCTAGCCACCCGTCTCCCGAAGTCGCTCTATTATTATAGGCCGTGGTGAGTAGACCAAGTTCGAGAAGTACTCGGAGGGGGTGAGGATTCGCCCCGACACCCGCTTCATTCCCATTGTGGTCACGGAATTTGGTACTCTCGGCGGCCACGCCGCGGCTTTCTTGGCGGAGCTGACCAAGGAGGCAGCCGCCTCTAAAGGGATGCATGTGGGCAAGTTGTTGGGTTGTTGGCCTCTTGGCGCCGAAAGGCCTCTCTCGCCGTCCATGTCGCTCACGCGGACAACGTCTTGCGCGGTTTGTCCGCCGCTGCGGACGGCGTGGAGGCCGCTTCTTCCTCGGCAGGGATGCCTTCTCTTGCCACGGCGCTCTTCACCCGCGCCATGGGCCGCAAGCGTCCCCCGTGTTTCCTCGAGCGGCGCGTGAGGCGCCGCTTGTCGCCTCCACGTGTGGCATTCTCAACGTTGCCTAGGAATTTCCTTAGCTTAATCTGCTAGGTTTGTGCACAATGTAGTGCTTCCTTTTGCCGTGCTTTGGATTCCGTGATCCTCTTGTCACTCTTGCCCTAATGCCCTTTCGTTTGGTTCCCCTCACTTTTTCTCTGTCCGTATTCTTGCTGTTCTTCTTGTGATCCTTTCCCCCAAACAATTATAACCTCATCCATCAATTCCTAATTTTGAAGGTACCCGTACCCGCAGCTGCTGGCGATGTACTCGTCGTCTTCAAAGTCTGCAGTGGATATATGTCGCGCGAGAAATTGGAAACACGTGTAGAATCACAACGGGTACCTGTACCCGTGCCACACTATCTAAGCTCGACGAGTCCCGACGAGTAGCTGGAGTCCGTTTAGGAATGGCGATCCGATTGGTTGCGAACCATCAGCGGCGGCTAGCGGTTGCTGTGTAGCAGTCGGCTGCAGATTTGCAGCCCGCGCTGCGCAACTACGACTGTTTGGTTTGTATTATTGACGAGTCCCTAGGTGGTGGGTACCTCCTGTGAAAGCCGCTGGGGAGGAAGCACTGCCAGGTATTCCCTTTTCTCCTGTTTTTGCGATATTCGGTATCGTCACCGGCGACGAACGCCATAGTTAACCAGAGTTTCTGTCTCACTTAGGGCCGCCAAGTCGCCGCAGCGATGTTCAGGCGTCGGGCTCAGAGAAATTTTATCCAAACGCACATCAGCGTCACACTGGTAGCGTGTTTGGCATCTACGCTGTGTCTAGCATGGCCAGGTATGAACTTTTGCGCGTCTATGAATTGTAATCAAGTCTTTCGTCCTCATCAAAAGCGTCGCTCCACCTCTCCACCATCCACCACACTTTCCCGCTTGCTCCAGTTGGCGCTTGAATTGATTTTATTGGTACCCTCTTGCGACTTTCGGCAGTACACACAGGCGCCGAGCAAAGCTCTCTTGCTGGGCACGGTTTCGTGAGCGACAGTCGACGTAGCGGGTGTCGGGGCGGAAAGAGCGAACACCGCCTGATTCACGACGGCATCGACCGACACTTCACCATCCACGTAAGCGAATCGTGCGTGCCGTAAGCGCGACCACGTGAATATAATCGTTTCCCTTTGAGGCGATTGATGCGAAGGCTGTGTTGATGAGGAGTTGAGAAATGGGTCGGTAGTAGAGTTTTAGAGTTTGAAACCCTAAAACCGCTTTATCGGCTCACTGTCTTTGGGATGCGGCCGTCGTTGTCAGGTGCCGCCCTCCGTCTGCCGTGATGACGAGCAAGGCCGCCTTGGGCCTGTGCACCAAGTATTTGCGCTGCACTGCTTCGGTTGCGGTCCCGAGGTGATGTCGAGGGCCTTCCGCCCCGCCGCCGCAAAGTCAGGTTCGCAACCCTCCAAACCCTCCTCGTCAACCCTAAAGCTCATTAGACCTCCTTTCACTTCATAGCACCTGATTGCCAATGGGTCAAGCAGCACACTCACATACTGACTGGCGTCTCCTTCTGCAGGCTTTGTGTTGGTGGTGCCGCAGGGCGTCGAGCACTCTTGGTCCGCGGTGCACTGCTGCGGCAGCGCACTGCGCCGCAAACTCGACGACGTGGGGCTGCTCAAGGCGCGGGCCCCTTCTTCGAGAGCGCACCCGTCCTTGCGTCCTGCGGCCCAGGCCCTCCCCCCTGCCACCCGCATGGGCAAACCCATCGGAAGACGTGTCCTGACCCGTCCTGGTTTCCCTTTCTTGTAGGAAATCAAGCTGGCGCTGCCAAATGTGCTACGCAAAGTAAGCGCTGCCGATTCCACCTGCAACTCGCCATGTTAACTTTATTGTTCATGCAAGGGGGTCGGTGAGGGGGGGATAGGGGAATGGGAGCTGTGTCACGTCGCGCTTGCTGAGATCTACATGATTAATGTGTATATTCACTTACCTTAATTTGGTAATTTTATTCAATTCAATTAAATTCGCATATTCAAAAAAATGTTTTGAGTGTTTGTTTTTGCTTTTTAGCTGCGAAACTTGAGAAAAGGGGGCAACAAGTGGTGTCCTTGCGCCTTTCCTGCCCGCATTATACTTTTGCATTATATTTTTACCTGCCTGCCCCTCTCCTACTTTTGCGCATTGCGCTGATCTATTAGTCACTCTAAATCTGAAATTGCTTACAGCAAACAATTATTGTTTTCCTCGAGATGTTATTTCCTGCTTTATGTTCCTCCTCTATATTCCTATAGGTACCTTCTTGCTTTTTTCCCCTACATCACTGAGCATCATTGTTTCATGAGGCTCCTATACTTTTTTCTTCCCATATACTTCTTTGCTGTATTTTCCAAACCCTCTGCGCAACCGGCTCCCTCGTGGGTGGCTTGGCTCAGGCGAGCGGCCACAGCCTGGCGGACCGAGTCGCTGCTGGTAGCGCCTTTCTAACAGGTACACTGCTCCGCATGTCCCCTCCACATGTCCAACCACTTCGGGAAGGAGTTCCCCCGCATGTCACCGCTCCCTCTTCAGGCCGTGATCGTCCACGATAGTCTCACTCACGAATGAAATTACGTCGCAGCGCTGAGCCATGCATGCAAGGCACAACATCCGTCAGCCCTGTTGCCCTGACAGTCACCCCCACTCTCCTCACTCTCCTTTCCTTTTGCCGCCTGTAGGGTGGTCGAATGGAGGCTACCTTGCCATGTTGGCTGCCATGACGTGGGGGCCGCAGCTGTTTGCCGCAGTAGCGCCGATTTCAGGTTGGGGCACAAACGTACCCAGTTTCTCTCATGGAGAGATACAATCGCCCGTAGATCGTGAACAGTCGTATAGCAAAACACACACGCACACACACACACACACACACACACACACACACACACACACACACACACACACACACACACACACACACACACACACACACACACACACACACACACACACGCACAAAACGACAATGCAAAAACACGGATTGACTTGTGTGTAATTATTCAAACATGCATACACACACACGCACGCACAAATGCGCTCGAATGCCCACCTGCTCAGACACTCACCCCTCCTCCTCCTCACCGCTCACCTTCATCCCCGCCCATGCGCCTTAACCGTGGCGGACTGGTTCAGGGGTTTTCGTAACGGGTAATAATTGTTTTTGCGGTCAATATGTGAAGGCTTCCAAGGAGAGGGCTTCCAAAATGTGCAAGCCCCCGTACCGCTGATGATGCACCACGCACAGGTGCCCCCCCCCCCCCCCCCCCCCCCCCCCCCCCCCGCCAGCCTCAGTTTCAGCTCTCCCAACACCCCTCCTCCTCCTCCCCTCACTGCGCCTGCACTCTGCCAGGACGACCCGTTGGTCCGGTACGGCGGCTGCTGCGGCGGCGACCCCTCAGGTAGCTGCTGCTGCGGACTCGACGGCCCATGTCAGGCGACCCCAAACGTGCGTCGCCCACTCCTCCCCCCTCACTCCATTCACACCGCTCCCAACACTGCCTCCATACACAGACCCCCTCCCCTCCCGCTGCTAGCTGCCCCTTTTCCTCTCAACGCAGGCGCAAATGAAAATGACGTGCAACATGTACGCCAAGGTGTTTGGTTGATTGTCGTCTTTGGTGCCTGAATGTCTACATGCTATATATGCCCCACGAGTCGGATGAAATCCGACACTCAGCTCCAACCATTACCCCTCCTTCCCCCCCGGCCGAAAAGAAAGAAACAAATATAACAGAATAATTGTGGATGAAAATGTGGAATTGTGAAAGAAATTGTTGAATTGTGAACAAATTACATTAAAAATGTATGATGTAGTGTGGCCAAATTGTTTTGGAACACACTCCCCCTCCCCCTTGTTGCAGCTCAGTGATAGACTCGGTGGTCAAAAGCGGGTTTGCGTTTGTGAGGATCCGGCTGTGGTTATGTGAGCGATGAGGTGATTTAGCCGTCGGACTGTGTGATTTACCCATAGACACGTTGCAGACATTCTGAATTGAAGGCTATTGCTTCAGGTGTTTGAGAGCTGGGCGACGGTGGTGAACCACTGCCACGCAGGTGGCGGCCGCACCGGCTCCATCCCAACTACCTCCGTCACCCACCGCGCCCTCGACGTGGAGTGTGTGTCGGCGAAGGGGTGCCACGTCAACACAACCCTTTGCGTCCACCACTCGGGTGGCCACTTCAACGGGGGCTCCTTCCATCGCAGCTTCCCGGCGCCCATGGTGGCCGCCATCTTGGACTTCTTCTCCGACGTCGCCCTCCACACCGCTAATTAACTGACCCCTAATAAACATGTGACAAGATCGAATATTTTTCTGTCCTTGAATGTACATTAGTACTTAAAAACACATGGTTCTGCTAAACATGAAGCGGCTACATGGAATACATAACGGCCTCCTCGTCCATTTCACTATTTACAAGGCGTCCATTGATTGTTGTGTAGCAGCTCTCTCGTTGGTGTCATGCGGGTCCCACTGGTCTCCCCTAGACCGGGGTCGCCCATGGTGATTTATTGAAATTGCAGCACCATAGACTCGGGTGTGGGGAGAAGGGGGGCGCTGAGAGTGAAAGAGATGCGAGAGGGTCGCGAAATCCAAGACACGGCAAAAGGAAGCCCTGCATTGTGCACAGACCAAACTAACCATTTTGCCCATTGAACTTGAATTGATGCAGCACATCGCTGCAGAGCGCGACAGTTGTCTTAGGGCCCGTCCCTTTTAGCTAGTGTGGAGCTTGAAATTGTTTACAGCATGTACAGCGCACAATGTCACGTTGACGCCCTCACTCACTCCCATTCTGTATGTGAGCGGATGTTGCGTCGATGCGTTTACTATTGTGGCGCTATGGAGTGAAGTTTGCTCGATGTTGTTTCAACTTGCGGGTGCACCTTGCCATGTATTTACGGCATAATATATTGCTCATTTGCCGCATGTTCTTTCTGCAACTCTGTCCAATTCGGCGCCATTGCTTTCCAGCGATGGTAATACCTAAATACATAGTGTAGATGGAAGGGCCCTGAGAGAGCAGCCAACGGACAGCTGGTACATGCTGTAATCCCTTTTCATCGTTTTTTAGAGATTATGCATGGGACGCGTGGCTTGAGTGCAGGAGTCCATCTCCAACTCCCCGGATTAACCACGCGCGTTCACCTTTTAGTTGCTCGACCACCGCACCACCCTCTTGACCCGTCTTTCGGTTCGTGCCGAGATGTGTGGCAAACCAAACCGTCTCTTCGTTACAACCCGCCTCCTCCCCCTTGCCTACACTCACCCCCTCTCCCCCTACTTTTTCTTTCCCGTCAACTTCCCCTTCGCCTTCTCCCCCTTCACTTTCACCTTCTCACCCTTTCCCCCGCCGCCCCCTCCCGCCACATTGCCCTTCCCCTTTCCAGCAAAAGCCCCTCCCTTCCCCAAAGCCCCGTCCACCTGCTTCACCTTCCCACCGCCCCCCTCCGCTTTTCCATTCACCTTCCCGTTGCCCCCCGCGACCCCCTTTTCGCCCCCCACTTTGCCCTTCTCGCCCCCCTTTCGCCTCTCCGCCAGCAGCTCTTCACGCGCCTTCCGCACAATGGCCGGTTCCTTCTTCACCTTCTTTACCGCCTTCTCCTCCGCCGCCAGCTCCTCCACCTCAGCCTCAAGTGCCGCCACCGCCGCTGCTCTTTTCCCCTTCCCCTGCCACACACACACACACACACACGGCACCAACCATGTCAGACGTTCCCTCCAAACTGGTTCACCACACCGCCCCCTTTCCTTCACATGGGGGCTCAGAATATTGCAAGGTGGGTTCATCGAGGCGGCTTGTTTGCCTCCACTCACAAATCGCTTTTCTGTATTCAATTTACATCCTTGCCCCCCGCCGCCCAAAACACACACACACACACACACACACACACACACACACACACACACACACACACACGTGACCTCCAATCTAGGATTATCAACGACCAGGAATGCATGGTCTGTGGCTCAGAATCACCTTTGATATGGATCATGCATGCAATTTGTTCGTCTCACGTCACAAATAAGAATGTGATATCGTCTCCTCCACTTTCAAACACCCCACCAAACACGGAAAGCAACCGTCCACACACAATAGAAGGGCTCAGATACGTGTGACTGTGGGATCATCGAGGCTGCTTTGTTGCCTCCGCTCACAAATCGCTTTTCTATATGTCGACATCATCGCCACACCCCCCCCCTCCCTCTCCCTCTCTCACACCCCCGCGCGCTTGTGACCTCCAATCCAGGATGATTAATGACCAGTAATGCTCAAAGTAAGGACATTGGTTCAAACTACCGCTACGGATCATGAAGAATCATGAAGGAGACACCGTCGTCTCAAGCCAGAAAGGGAATGTTAGTTTCATTGCCCCCACACCCCAACAATCACGGAGCACAGTCCACAGGACGCCGTCCGCATACCAACTCACACAAAAGAAGGGCTCAGATAAATGTGACTGTGGGATCATCGAGGCTGCGTTGTTGCCTCCGCTCACAAATCGCTTTTCTGTGTTTTGACCTCATCGCCCCCCCTATCCCCCCAAACAACCAACCTCTTCACCCACCACCGCCTACCACTGCTTTCATATACACCCACCAGAGAGGCTCAGATAAATGTGACTGTGGGATCATCGAGGCTGCGTTGTTGCCTCCGCTCACAAATCGCTTTTCTGTGTTTTGACCTCATCGCCCCCCTATTCCCCCCAAACAACCAACCTCTCCACCCACCACCGCCTACCCCTGCTTTCCTATACACCCACCAGAGGCTCAGATAAATGTGACTGTGCGATCATCGAGGCTGCTTTTTTTCGCCTCCGCTCACAAATCGCTTTTTCTGTTTTTCGACATCATCGCCAACGTCCAACATACCCCCTCCCCTCCACATAGAAACACACACACACACACACACACACACACTCACACACACACACACACACGCGCGCGCGCGCGCATCGAGACACGAACGGTATGACTGAGGCCTTGTCATGGTAAGTGTTGCATCGCACTCGACCAAAAGCAACCTCGACATTTTAACACACTTGCACAGAACCAATCCCTTATCACAGGGCGCAACGGGTACTGCAGATCCAGGGTGAAGTGAATTAGCTAGTCACATCGCCCGTCCTGAAGCCGCTTCCTCTGTTGGCGTGGGGAGGCTTTATCAGGGAGGGGAGCAGGGACGCAGCGCACCTTATCCTTCGCCGCTGCCGCTGCCGTGGGTTGGGCCTTTGGAAGGGGGGAGGCCGTCGTGGCCCACATCGGCGCCTGAGCATCGTCCTCGCTGTCGCTGCCGCCTCCGCCGGGCTGCGCCGCCTGTAGGCAAATGCGCAGCGGTGGTGAGTGGAGGTGGGTGGGAGGTGCGCTGATGGAGGCGCCGGAAAGAGCTCGCATCGCATTGGAATTGTGACCAGACCCTATCTTGATTTGGTCATACGTGAAATCGATGAGTACTTATTTTGGCGTATCTATGACGTTGATAGGTTCCATGTCACATATCGAATCAAAAATCATGTATGTTTTTGAAAGGTGCGACAGGTTAGGTGCGACGGAACCAATTCGGACCAAATTTGCGTTTTTACGTAGGAATTGAGTATTAAATAGTACAAATGGGTATAGTATGAAATCTGAATCCGCCCGTAAACAAAATGAAACATTGCCATTCCACAATTCATGACATTTGCCGTCAGTGGAAGGACGAAAGCGTATGTAATTGGAAGTGGGGTAAATTTGAATGAAGCAAAAATCATTCCCAATTTGTGAGTCGACTCAAAACATGCCTTGTCACCATTCCAGTTTCGCGACAAAACATTTCATTTTCATATTGTTTTCTATGGTCACAGTTAATTTGTTAACAGCGCAGGCGCGGCGCACGCACCGTCTTTCGGTTGCTCAACTTTTTCAGCTTGGCCACGAAAAAGCCGTCCACGTTGTGCATGTGCGGGTAGAAGCGCCGCGTGAGTTTGCAGGAGGGGTGGAACCGGTGCTCGCGGTACCGAATGTAGCCCTCCTTCCCAAAGTCCAGCCCCGTGGACACCAGCTTCACATCCCTGTCCACACGACACCGGCAAGGCATATGCCGCCCCGACTCAGCCATGCGAGGGACGGTAGCCATCGAACAGCCGCACTACCGAAGACCACTCATCCCTCGACAGACGCTTTGCTTTGGTCGCATGCGTCTCTTCACGTCTGCCAAGTGAGTTGGGCGCGCGGGCCACACGGCCGCTTTCTATAGACGCCCCTTCAAAACGTTTGCTTCCACCATTGGAACTCAATAAACCCCCACCGCGCCTTCCCTCTATCTCATCACGGACCAGAATAAACCGCGCGAGCTCGTTTCACTCTTCGCTCGTATGTACTACCTCGAAAGTGCTAGCCTGCCACCACCTGTGTGATTGTTTATAATATTCGCTGTATCTCGTTTCAGGAAGAGATGTGTGCCTGTGTGTGTGTGTGTGTGTGTGTGTGTGTGTGTGTGTGTGTGTGTGACTGGCACCACCTTTCTTGAGGGCAGCGGCCGGGGGAGGGGGGGGGGGGGGGGGGTGGGGGGGGGGGGGTGAAGGGATAGGAAGAGGTGTTGGGCGAGCACCGCTTGCGAAGGGCGTAGTTGATGACGTTTTCGTTTTCCTCCACCATCATCGAGCAGGTGGAGTAGACGACGTAGCCGCCGGTTTTGCTGTTGGCGTTAACGAGGTCGATGGCGGCGAGCAGCAACTGCTTCTGAAGGTGCGCGTTGTTCCAGATGTCCTGCTGCGACTTGGTGACCTGGTTTAAGTTGCGAAGAGGGGGACATAGCATCGCGACCCATGAGAGACGCCAGGTGAAGGACAAGACAATGAAACTCTAGAAATGGGCCGTAGCATATTAACCCCTGAACATTACAGGGTTTGGTTGCGACAGAGAGAGGCAACATCACGAAACAAAACCGTTGACAAAGACTCCAATTTTGAAAATCAACATTCAAGTGTTGGCGTCCGTAAAGCCCTAAAACCATCAACCCCTCAATTTCATGCTTCCCCAGTTATGTCACTGCCAAAGAAGGGGGGGGGGGGGGGGGGGGGGGGGGGGGGGGTGTTTACCTTGACGGAGGCGTCCTTGGAGATGACGCCCGTGCCGGAGCAAGGGGCATCCAGCAGCACTCGGTCGCAGGAGCACTCGCCGATGACCTTGGGCAGCTCGCGGCCGTCGTAGTTGCAGATGAGCGCGTTGGTGATGCCCATTCGCTGCACATTCGCGTGGACGCTCTTCAGCCGCTTCGGGTTCAGCTCGTTGGCGATCAGTGTGCCTGTTTGTCGCCCAACAAATCAAGAGGGTTTAGGGTTGGGTGGAAATGCAAATGCATGAGCTTCACGGCCGCAACACAAACACGCATAGTGTTTGCGACGACAGAGAAAGAGGGGCACAGGAAGCAAGTGTTACCGTCTCTCCTTCACCCCTCCACCACAGAGGCTTGTACATAGACGTAAAACAGAAAGACACACGCAAATCCACACACACACACACACACACACACACACACATTGTCCCTATTCATAATCCGCATGATATTTGTACCATAAAGACGCGGGGAGGGAGAGGAAGAGAAGGCGAGGGGATGGAAGCAGGACTGCTCATCGATCCCACGGATGCTGCTAGAAGTAAGAGTGGGACAAGGGCGGGCGCCGGAGAGGCTAAAGTGAATTCATACACAAACCTGCCGCTCCCCCTCCCCTTCTCCTCCCTGGTTACTTGACGGCACAAAAGACTTATAGTCTGACGACTGGGGTCGCTCAATAACAAGACAGGAAAGGGGCGGGGGGGGGGGGCAAGGGTGTCCACCAGAAACCAAGAGATAAGGGTGAAGCTGACAAAAAGTCTTACCCTGATCTCAACACCATAAACCGAGGTGTTGCCGGAAGGAAGTGAAAGAGCAGAAGGAAGGAAGAGGGCAGCCTACCCGTGTTTTGCATCAGTGCAGCGAGGTAAGTGGTTTTGCCTCCCGGTGCAGCGGCAACATCCACGATGGTTTCCCCCGTCTGCGGCGCCAATGCCATACATGGTAGGAATGAGCTGGCGCCCTGGGTGGCAGCGGGCACACAGAAAGAGAGAGGTGAGAACCGTGGACGCGGAAAACGCAGGACAGATTCAAGTGCACTGCACCAAGAGATGTGCGTTCAGGGCGGCGTGCATTTAAAGCGGTATGTGTGTGAGCGATGGATAGATAGATAGATAGATAGATAGATAGATAGATAGATAGACAGACAGATAGATAGTGGGTATCATATAGTGGTGGTTGTGGGTAGGGAGACGTGTGCGTGCGTGCGTGCGTGCGTGGGTGGGTGGGTGGCTGGTGCGAGTGTGTGTGTGTGTGTGTGTGTGTGCGCGCGCGCGATGGATAGACAGACAGATAGACAGATATTTAGATAGATAGTGGGTGCCATATAGTGGTGATTGTGGGTAGGTAGACGTGCGTGCGTGCGTGTGTGCGTGCGTGATCACAGAACGAAGGGAGAGAGGTTGGCTAAAGAGCTATGAAACATGGTAGAGGGAGAAAGGAAGAGGAACGGTGCTTCATGATATCATTTGTATTTGCAGTTTGAATGGCAGGGAGAAGGTCACCTGCAGCATGTAGTGCCCAGCCATGTACTCCGGCGTGGCGCCAATGGGCACAGAGCTGTCGTACACCACCAACCCAACCTGCCAAAGGAGCATGGCGCAGCTCAGCTCAGTTCAGCTCAGCGGAGTTTACTTCTACGCCCAGGTGTGTCACAACCAGAGAGGGAGACCAAGGGAAACGACCGACCGAGCGCGGAGCGTGGCGCGAACCTTGGACCACTGACCAATGGGGTCCAGATTGACGCCGCGGTTGATGAGCGTCGCCGCCAGCTCACGTCGCCGCGTCTTCAGTGTATTTGTCCTCAACGTGATGGGCCGTTGTTTCTACGCAGCACCGAAAACAAAGAACTGGGTTTACTCGACCTGCAACCCTCCACATAATGAAGGGACCACTCAACCTCGAACTCAGAAAGATTCTCTCTCTCTCTCTCTCTCTCTCTCTCTCTCTCTCTCTCTCTCTAACAGACACATATACACACACATCTCTACGTCTACGTAAAACACATTATATGCACTTAACCTCTACCCTGCGCCGGCACTGACCTCGTTGGCCTCCATCAGCTCGACTGCCTCCGCGGGTGAGAACATGTCCAGGAACTTGGAAACCAGGAAGTCGTTGTAGCCGAAGTAGGTCTGTAGGTCGGACTGGGGGCGAAGGACGCGGCGAGAAGGGGGTGGGGCTCAGCAACAGCACTTTGGAGTAAATGAGACAGCCAAAGACAAACGGCATTAGCAAGGGAAAGTAGGGGGGGGCATTAGCATGGAGGGGGAAAGGAGGAGAAGGAGAGGTGAAGTCACACCTTCAGCTGAGCGATGTACTCCGTTCTGTTCCTCTCAGGGTTTTGCAGCTTCTTAAAGTTATCCAAAAGCCGCACCACCTACACCCATTGCACCATTGTCGGTTCGGCATTTCTGGCCATAAAAAAGCTAGGACTTCACAGCAGTTGGTAGGGGAATAGGATTCTTCCGAGAGTCTGTACGCACAAGCGCGCAATTTCATGTTTTTGTGTGATTTTGAGAATGTATAGGTGCGTGCGTGTGTGTTTGTGTATGTGTGTGTCTGTTTGTATGTAGATTTATAAGTACATTTTTGGAAAACGGGGGGTTAAAGCGCCCGCACCTCTTTAATACGACGGAGCACCATCGCGAGGTCCGTCCCGTCCGCCTCGCCCATCTCTGTCGTAAGATAATCCTCCTCCACCAGGTTCACATCCATATCCACCATATCGCGAGTCTCTGCGTCCGCCGCGCTCACCGCTGCCGCTCGTTTGGCATCCAGCGCTGCCGCCTTGCGCTCCACCTGTCAACCCATCGACGCAACTCACCCTCAGCCACCATCATTACCCCATACACCACGCACTCACCCTCTCTTGCACACAAGCACAAACACACACACAAACACAAACATTTTCACTTTATTCACGGAGCAAGTTATATCAGCCAGGCTACGCACATCCAGCAGCTCATCATCACTGTCGTCATCGTCGTCGTCATCACTCCCCCCCTCCACCTCATCCTCATCGTCATCATCGCCACTCCCACCTTCTTCTTCGCTTCCCTCCTCCTCTTCCTCCTCACTACCCTCCTCATCGCTGAACAACTGCCTTGATGTGCCATGCCCCTTCGCCTTTTCCTCCTCTTCCTCCTCCTCTTCCTCATCTTCCCCCTCGTCACTGTCGTCCTCAAACTCGTCCTCCATTATGTCCGAGTCACTCGCATCAGGCATGTCCTCAAACTCCACGCCCTCCGGCTCCATATCCTCCACGTCAGACTCCTCTTCCGACTCCTCCTGAACCACGGAAACACCATTTCAGAGGCAGCAGCGGCGAGCAGGAGCACATTAGCGGATGCCCGACCTCAGAACATAGCATTTTTACATCCCCACACAGGCCTCTGGACGCCAGTGGGACGCGCATCAGTGAAACCACAACCTGAAGCAATGTTCACTGCTCTCCCAACAAAGGAGAGAGCTCATTGACGGTATCAAATGGTTGTCATCACACACGCTTTCCCTGCATTACCCCTTTACCCTTCACCCCCACCTCAATGACCCACTCCCACTAACTCCCTCCCCACCCTTTCGCATCAGTGAAACCACAACCTGAAGCAATGTTCACTGCTCTCCCAACAAAGGAGAGAGCTCATTGACGGTATCAAATGGATGTCATCATTTGCGAGCTACGCTCCCCCAAACTACATGCTCGTCGGCCCACTTTCACAAGCACTAAACATCCAAAGCTCACTGACCGTATCGAAT
Source organism: Tetraselmis chui (assembly GCA_026401115.1). Classification (NCBI taxonomy): domain Eukaryota; kingdom Viridiplantae; phylum Chlorophyta; class Chlorodendrophyceae; order Chlorodendrales; family Chlorodendraceae; genus Tetraselmis; species Tetraselmis chui. Next base: position 75,537 of record JAPMLY010001447.1, on the reverse strand, counting down.
GGCTGCCCTCATGCGCGAGCTAAGCTCCGCTATCGCACGGTCACAGTCTCCAAACAGTCACAGCCTATCAGCCCAATCACAAAATCCTCTCTATGTGTACTGCCTCTTTCTGTTTCCCATCCCCTCTTCTGGTGAGAGTTGCATCAGTGAAACCACAACCTGAAGCAATGTTCACTGCCCTCCCTTTGAGAGGCCTCATTGACGGTATCAAAAGGTTCTCATCCCTTGTTAACCACCACCAGCACCATCACACCTCCACACACTGAAGTCTATCAAACAGCCTATCATCTCGTGCCCTCACACCTACCTAGCTCACAGAAGAATCTACCTACTTCATCCAGTCGGATACCTGAGGGGCGCATCAGTGAAACCACAACCTGAAGCAATGTTCACTGCTCTCCCAGCAAGGGAGAGAGCTCATTGACGGTATCAAATGGTTGTCATCACACACGCCATCCCTGCTCTATTTCTCTGCACTTCACCCCACCCTAAACACGTACTCCAACTCAATCCCTTCCCACCAGTGCGCATCAGTGAAACCACAACCTGAAGCAATGTTCACTGCCCTCCTTTTGAGAGGCCTCATTGACGGTATCAAAAGGTTCTCATCACTTGTTAACCACCACCAGCACCATCACACCTCCACACACTGAAGTCTATCAAACAGCCTATCATCTCGTGCCCTCACACCTACCTAGCTCACAGAAGAATCTACCTACTTCATCCAGTCGGATACCTGAGGGGCGCATCAGTGAAACCACAACCTGAAGCAATGTTCACTGCTCTCCCAACAAAGGAGAGAGCTCATTGACGGTATCAAATGGTTGTCATCACACACGCCATCCCTGCTCTATTTCTCTGCCCTTCACCCCACCCTAAACACGTACTCCAACTCAATCCCTTCCCACCAGTGCGCATCAGTGAAACCACAACCTGAAGCAATGTTCACTGCTCTCCCAACAAAGGAGAGAGCTCATTGACGGTATCAAATGGTTGTCATCACACACGCCATCCCTGCTCTATTCCTCTGCCCATCACCCCACCCTAAACACGTACTCCAGCTCAATCCCTTCCTACCAGTGCGCATCAGTGAAACCACAACCTGAAGCAATGTTCACTGCTCTCCCAACAAAGGAGAGAGCTCATTGACGGTATCAAATGGTTGTCATCACACACGCCATCCCTGCTCTCTCTCCCGCTGCCCTTCACCCCACCTTAAACACATACTCCAACTCAATCCCTTCCCATTAGTGCGCATCAGTGAAACCACAACCTGAAGCAATGTTCACTGCTCACCCAACAATGGAGAGAGCTCATTGACGGTATCAAATCGATGTCATGTCACACGCACTCCCCCCTTAACCCCCCTCTATCCTTCACCCCGCCCTAAAGACGCACTCCAACTCAATCCCTTCCCACCAGTGCGCATCAGTGAAACCACAACCTGAAGCAATGTTCACTGCTCTCCCAACAAAGGAGAGAGCTCATTGACGGTATCAAATGGCTGTCATCACACACGCTTATCTCCGTCGACACTGCGACCTCCCCCTCCCCGAAACTGCGAAAGATGGGCGACGGGCGTAGTATTTGGCAGGAAACTGACCTTTTCCACGGGTGATTTTGGTTTCAGCCATTTCCGGTTGTCGTCCGTGAAACCCTTAGTCGCTGACGCCCCTTTTCCGCTCTTCTTCGCACTCACCGTCTTCTGAACCAGCACGACCATCACAGCCCGCGTTACTTGGCAGTCGAGCCCAAAACAGCTAACGCAGGGGTAATCTTAAGTTACATGAGCGCTGTGGTGCATATTTAGTCACCTTTGCCGCGCTTGTCTCGACGGACTTAGCCTTTGCTTTGGGAGTCGCCTGCGACACTCTGAGGTCGCCCTGCTTCCCGGCGCCGCCTTTCGAAGCCGACTTGGCCCCCATCGTGACCGCCGCCAGTATCGATGCCCAGTAAACAAGTAAGAAATACCAGTACGCTAGGGGCTGTCTTTAGGTCTTACAGCCGTCGCTACTGCGTGGTGTGCGCTGTTGAGATCGTTTCGTGTCTGGTGAGTCACGATTGTCGTCGAGGAACGGCGATGGCGGCGCGGATGGCGGCGTCGGCCGTCGTCAGCTGAAAACTGCGGTCGGCGCCGATATATATAAAGCGAACCAATCCGTTCATCAGCATTCTTACTATTTGTACCCGTACGTTCTACAGGTACCGTATATGAATACAAAAAATCTTACAAGAAAAGAAGTCGATGCCACCAAGCAAAAAGAAGAAAAGAGGGAGAAAAAAAAACCCAAGCCCTAGGAACGGGAAGGCATGCCACAGCATCAGCACTGCCCTCCTGAAAAGCATCGCGGAGATAGGAACCGAAAGTACCATGAAGAGCAGCAGAAAGACGTTGCATGAATTCACGTCGCACATCCCCCAAAAACGCCGAAACGGAAGAGATGAAGTAGAAGAAATGAATAAAGATCCTTTTTTTCGCGCCATTCTGCTCCGACGACTCGCATAGTGACGACGATAATTTCATCAAATTGAATTTGCCATACATACGTGTCTACTGTTTTCCTAGGTACAGCCGCTAACTTAACGTACTGGCAGCGGGTACCCACGACGACTACCCGTACAACTGTATGCAAGAGCTGTATTTATTTCTTAAGTCAAGTCTACCGAGACCAATAAATGCTGATACTCGTTTGGTTAGACGCCATAGCTCCGCACCGTCATCTTGTTGTTGATGTGACGGTTACAAGAGCTCGCACGAACACCAATGTTCCTCGTATAGGTGCTCGTCTCCCACTCCCGGGGAGGCTTGCATTGGGAGCTCAGCATAACAAACTTGATGCGGACCTCCGCACTTCTGTTTTGCTTGGCACGCCTTCGGTTTTGCCGGTCCATCACTACTATCCGTTCGCTTTGGAGGATGGGGGCCAGTTGGCGCCTATGGCGGCTGGGTTGGTTGATCGCCTTGCTATTTTGGTGGCATTTCGTCGCTTCCCTAGCATGGGTGCTATTGACTCTCGTTCTTTGCGCTTTGACATGTATGTCCGTATGCAGCAATTCGTTCATCGAACTACTTCTCTTCCTTTTCGACGTTTTTGGGGGGATGTGCGGCGAGAGTTCATGCAACGTCTTTCTGCTGCTCTTCATGGTACTTTCGGTTCCTATCTCCGCGATGCTTTGCAGGAGGGCGGTGCTGATGATGTGGCATGCGTTCATGTTCCTCGGGCTCAGGCTTTTTCTTCTTTTCTTCTTTTTGCTTGGCGGCTTATGCTCTTTTTTCTTTTAAGGAACTTTTTATCTTAATATATGTTGATACTCTTCCGTTCGTATAATTGGGTTCCAATAAATGCTAATACTTTCCGTTCATACTCATCACTCACACTTACCACGTGTGTGTTTCCGAACGATGATATTCCATGTCAGATGAAGCGTGGGCAACCGCATTTGCGACCACTTGGCTCGATGTGGCGGAGACGCTTCGGTCCGTACTGGTTGTGTTGTGCGGAAGTCGATTTCTAGGTATTCCGCCTATCCACCGGAACGCGGAATTCACCGAAATTCAGCGGTTCACAGCGAAGCACGGTTCCGGGGGGACGGAACGTGCTTCCGGCGGAACTGAATTATATTCCGACGGAACGAGACGGAATTCCGCTGTGAATTTCCGGTCCTAATAGAGGGCCTTCGCGGCATTTTGCAATAAACTATGTACTTAACGGACCGCGTGCCACGTAGCGCCATGGCATGCGTTAGCATGTAATCATTACAGCTCACTCGGAATCCGTGTAGGGATACCGGCATATCTCCCATCACACATTCATCTTCCCGGCTCCTTCGCGGTATATTGCCAGCGTAGCGTCGCAGCCGAGGTCCACCGAGTCGGACATGGCCGACCACATGCGGACGCCCGATCTGGGTTGAAGACAATCGCCGCCATTTTCGCTGCCAGCTTTCGGAAGCCTCCGCTCGCCTCCGTATGCCTGCCGCATCTTATTATCCATCGATACCGGCGTCATTTGCGGCGTGCAGGAAGCGCACATCCGACTCCCACCGCCGCTTCCACTCCTTTGGTGCGACTTTGTTCCCTAGCGCATGCTGCACCTCCTCGTTGTTTGAGCTCGTGTTCGATATAGCGAGACCATACATAGGGTGTGGAGGGGAAATGGCTATATCCGTGGTGGAGGCAGGATGTGCGATTGCCCAAGTGGTAGCACCGTCGTGTCCGTAGCTATACAATTTGCTTAACTCCAAATTGAAAAAGACGATATTGCAATCTTTACCGCAATCTTTAATGCAATCTCTGTCTTAACTGCAATTTGAGACCATATTGCAATAAAGGCTTATCGCAATTTGGTCGTACGCGAGGGTGTATGCGCTGACGTGTCGCGACGATGCTGACACATTGCAGGACATTGTACAGGTACTCGTTACGGATATCAATTCGTGCTTTTCCACAGGATGGACGTATACTCGTGGGTACGTCGCTACTGCAATAATGTAATGGTGCTGATGCTACAGTACGACCAGTACCTCCCGGTACGTACAGATATGCATAATTAATCTAACCAGCCAGATGACGCGCCAGAACGAGCTCTCCAATGCAGAAGGAGCCGCGTCGTGAGACCCAATGCTAGGCAGGCCGCATCTCGAGGCGGATGACGACGGTTGAGCAGCACTAACGCCTGACACGTAAGCGTAGCTTGCAGGCGTGACTAGTCTGGGCTGAAACCTATTTAAGCCCAGTGCAGTAGAGGGAGGTGACAGAACCTTTTAACAATTCCTTTGTTCATTTACAACATCTACTGCCCAAGTACAGCAGTGAAACATCTTTCATCAATTGCCTCTCGACAACATCATTTGCCATCTTGCAACAACAGAACTAGACAGACTAGAACAGATTTGTGCTAGCGTTTAGCTTTCAGAGGCTAACCGCCACACTGGTTTCGGAGCTCTTTGGTCGACGCACGCTTTCGTTGCTTGTTGATCTGCTCGAAGTTGTTTGCTTGAGTCGAGATGGCTTCTCTCGGAGCTGGACATTACGTGGTTTTGGTAATTCACGTCGGAGGAACTAAATCGTCGGACTTGAAGTTGGTGTTTCAGCGTGAGCCTCGTTCTGGTAGAACTTGGTTCCCTGCTGGCTCTGTCTTACCTAACGAAGAGCCTGTCGACGCTGCTATTCGCGAGTTACACGAGGAGACCGGTCTTGTTCTGACATCGGATGATTTGACGCTGTTGAGTGGTGAACCTGTTAACGTTACACTACCTCAAGGACGACAGCTTGTTTACGTGTACTCGGCGTCTATTCCTGTCCTGTTTGCTACGAGCAACTTACGTACACCTGCTCAGGTCGAGCAGGCTGTTTTGGAACAGTCGACAGTTAATCCGGATGGCACTTACGTCGTCCCGGAAACCATCAACATTGACGGTCTGACACTTACGCCTGCACAGACTGGGTTACTTCGTGCTAAGAAGCACAAGAGTGAATTACTTCACTTTGGTTACGTGGCTCAGTGGGAATCTTTCTATCGAGCAATGACACAACATGTTCCAGTCATGCATGACGACACGTCTATCCCGAGACAGCTCCACATGTACCCCCGGTTTACAACGGTCGACTCTGGTTCTGTCTGGCTGCTGATTGTTGGACACATCAACCGACTGACTGGAGTGGGACCTACAGATTTACGAATGGGAACGCCGATGCCTACCCACAACTTTGCTGGACTATCTGTGACTCTCACGGAGACTCAGCGTAAGGCTGCAATTACTTCACCGTACCAGAATGGTCTGGTGCCTAATGTACTGGAGGATTGGCTTGAAGCGCAGCCTCAGCGTTTTATAATGCTTGGAATTGCAGCTAACTCGTACGATGCAGTGTTCTGGGTTACTTCACAGTTTGCTGGACACCTTGGTGGATGGTGGTTGAACCGGAAAAATCAGCCTCCAATTCCGTCTACGTACAACGAGCTTGTTGAGGAGTTACGCAAGTCGACGTTTCTTCCAAACATTCAGGACGACGCGATTAACGCTTTGATGAACTTTACGCAAGGCAACACGATGAGTTACGCAATCTACACTAAACAGTACAACGACTACTTACGTCGGTCTCGTCAAGACCTGACAGCTGAAGTGCAGTGTGTACGCTTCATTAATGGCCTGGCAAGCGATGCGCTCAAGAAACTGGCTAAGTCACACCGAGCTCAACTAGGATACCGGACTACGCTAGTGGAGCTGCAAAACTTTTTGAATAACGTCGTGACAGATTCGCCGGAATTAGGCAATGCGAGGTCTGCTGCTGGACCTTCTGCCCAGCCTACGCGCAAGCGCAACATTGAGGACCCTCTCGAGGAAGCCTCTAACGTCTGGAAACGTAACAAGGGTGGCCGTGGACGTGGCCGCGGACGTGGACGTGGAGGTGGAAACAATGGTGGACGCGGTCAGACATCTGGTCGTGAAGATTTTAATTCGCTTGCAAATGCGATGACACCTGAGGAGCGCAAACGACATATGGACGAGGGACTTTGCTTCAAGTGCCACAAGAAGGGACACCGCTTGTTCCAATGCCCGGAGTTCAAAGGCAAGGCACCGATGCAACCCAAGAAGCAATGATGGTGGCAAGGCTGTTCTACAAATGAACTGGAGCAGCCGGCTACATCTACTGTTCATTCTGAGACACTGCTAGCGACAGAGGTCGTCGATAAACCTTCGGCATCTCCATCGACTACAGTTGCGACACCTGTAACGCAAGTAGCAGGTCGTCGTCGTCAGACTAAGCAGAGACAGAGTCGTAAACCTGTAACCAGACGTTCAGTTGATTGGAAACTGGTTGACTCAGTCTTTGACCCTCTGCATGCACGATTCAACTTCACGTTGGAAGGATGTGCTGATGATGAAGGTCTAAACTCGCACGGTGACTTACCTCACTGTTCGCCGAGTGACTCGATTCTAGACAGAGATTTGACAGGAGAACGGGTGTTCATTAATCCACCCTGGGAGTTAGCTGAGCAGATTGCGCAGCATTTTGAGGATTGTCGTCGAACATCTCCGACATCTACGATGGCTGTATTTGTGCTACCAAAGTGGGCGAAATTTACTCAGGTGACTAAGCACTGGAAACTTTATCAAGAATTCCCAGCAAGAACACAGCTTTTTACACGTCAGTCACTGGAGAACCCAGCGCAACAGGAGGTGGTTGCTCCAGCCCCTTGGCCTGTACAGCTGTGGTTAGTCGACGCAGATTGTGCGTTTAACGACTCTTCGGAATCTACAGCACCTGATCAACCCGACTCGGTACCTGTACCAACAGACGACTCGGAACAGTCCATCGCTACGCTGCAACAATTTTCCTCGCCAGCTACAGCACTACTGACTGACCTCACGGAAGCTCGCCCGTTAATTCGAACTGAGCTGACTGTGAAAACTCCTGATGGCGGACACCAAATTTCTGGATTAGTGGACTGCGCTGCGACACTTGATTTTGTGTCAGAGGACTTTGTACGACGCTTTGCTTTACAGACTCGGAAGTCTGCGAGTAAAACTCCAGTTCGACTCGCTAATGGACAACGAGTGACTTCTACGACAGTCTGCGACGTCACTTTTGAGCTGGCTCGACACGAGTTTCAACGGACTTTCTACGTTTTACGTGATTTACGTACAGCTGATTTAATCCTGGGTTTACCATGGCTTGATGACGAACAGGCCTCTTTACAATTTGGTACAACCAGAATTTTTACACTGATGGACGGTACAGCTGTGGAGACTACACTCGAGGAACGACGCCCTGAGTGTCTGCTACTGTCATCTACGAAAGTTCAAAAGCTCATGCGCAAGACGCGCCGCAGCAGAGGACGTCATGCTGATTTTTACGTCATCGAACTTACGTCAGCTGCCGACCAATCAACGGACTTCCACACTGGAGAGGAACTAACAGCAGAACAACGTGACAACTTCCGGTCGTTACTCTTTGAAGACTTCCCGGAGTTACTGCAACCTGTCGACTCTCCGCCAGTAAGCCGACAGTGGGATCACCCCATTGACACAACTGGCCCGATGCGACGTCAACGTCTGAACCGACTGTCACCGGCAGAGCGCGCTGAGCTTAATCGACAGCTTAAAGACGCAGTGGAAGCTGGTTTGATACGCCCCAGCTACAGTGAATTCGGCTCGCCAATTCTTTTTGTGCGAAAGGCTGATGGCTCGCTACGTCTGTGCATTGACTACCGCGGTCTTAACGAGGTTACGCGTAAGGACGCCTACCCACTTCCGAGAGTGGATGACACACTGGACGAACTTAAGGACGCGAATTTTTACACACACCTCGACCTCGCTTCTGGATTCTGGCAAGTTCGAGTGCGTGATCAGGACGTTCACAAGACGGCTTTTCAGACCCCTGATGGCTTGATGGAATGGGTCGCCATGCCGTTTGGGCTGTGCAATGCACCAGCCACATTTCAGAGGATGATGAACGACATTCTTCGCGACTTTTTACATAAGTTCGTGACAGTCTACCTGGATGACGTCTGTATCTACAGTCGAACTCTGGAAGAGCACCTGGAGCACCTACGTCTAGTGCTACAGCGATTCAAGGAGGAAGGGCTGAAATTACGCCTTAAGAAATGCTTTTTCGGATTGCAAGAAATGGAGTATCTGGGCTACACTGTGTCAGCCGGGAAAATTTCGGTTTCCACAAAGAAAGTCGAGGCCGTTGCAGACTGGCCAGTGCCCAAGACGCAGAAGGAGGTTCGCAGTTTCGTACAGTTCTGCAACTTCTATGCGAGATTTATACACCATTTTAGCGACCTTACGGCTCCATTGACGGACTTACTGCGGAAGTCCCAGCCACAGAAGGTTACGCTGACGCCTGCCTGTTTGGAAGCCTTCGAGACTCTCAAGTTACGGCTCATTTCCGCGCCATGCCTGATCCTTCCGGAGGTCAGCTCGGACGCGACGTTCACCGTAGCTACAGATGCTTCAACAGTGGGGATTGCAGCAGTCCTGTTGCAAGACCAAGGAGGCGGTCTTCAACCAGTCTCTTACTGGGCGCGTAAGCTGAATCCAGCTGAGCGTGGTAACACTTACTCTGCGTACGACTTAGAAGCTTTGGCCGTATGCGAAGCTGTCAAGCATTGGAGGTGCTATCTTGAAGGCTGTTCTAAGTTCCTTGTCGTAACAGACCACGACACACTGCGACATCTGCTCAGGCAACCGAACAACAGGCTGAACAAGCGGCAAGCAAGATACCTGCGGGATTTGCAACCGTTTGTGGGCTCGATGACACTTGCATATCGCAAGGGAGCTCTGAACGAAGCCGACCCGTTAAGCCGGCGTCCAGACTTCGTACCTCAGGCCACAGTACCCTTATTTTGGGATGGCGAGGTTCCGTCAGATCGAGAATTACGACGGAAGTCCCAGCTGCTGTTTGAAGACGCACAGTTAAATTCACTGACTGTTAACGCGTTGCAGCTGAGCCCTGAGTTCGCTGATCTCATTCGCGAGGGGTTCTCACGAGATTCGTTTTATGGGGACGATGGTGAGTGGACAAAAGACAGCCGGATAGAAGCCAGAGATGGGTACTTTTGGCGTCTCAATCGCCTCTGTATTCCACAGAACTCTGAGCTCCGACTGAGATTGATCACAGAGCTGCACGAAAGTTCGTCAGCTGGTCACAGAGGAGTTGCTAGCACTCTTGCTAAAGCACTCGACAGATTCTGGTGGAAACGAATCCGCCAAGATGTGAAAGATTTTTGTGAACGCTGCGTCGTGTGCCGACGAGCGAAGATTCGACCGCAGATGGCCGCGACTCTTTACCCATTGCCTGTTCCACCCAGACCGTGGCACACAGTTGGTCTTGACTACTTGACACACTTGCCTGAGAGCAACGGCTTTAACAGTGTGCTGATTGTAGTAGACCATCTAACTCGAATGGCCCATTTTCTGCCATGCACAGAGTCGATTACTGCCGAAGAAACTGCTACTTTGTTTTTACAGGGAGTCTACCGCTTACATGGACTGCCCCGTGTGCTAATCAGCGACCGCGACCCGAAATTTGTCAGCGCCTTCTGGCAGACACTTTGGAGACGCCTTGGAACGCGTCTGAACATGTCTACCAGCCGACACCCAGAAACAGACGGACTGACAGAGCGCGTGAACAGCACGTTTCAGCAGCTTCTTCGTTGCTTCTGTTGCTATGATGGCTCTGACTGGTCGACACTTTTACCACAAGTGGAGTTTGCGTACAATGCTTCGCGTGCACTCGGAATTGAGCACACACCGTTCGAGGCTAACTTTGGTTTTTCTCCTGAGGAGCCTCCTGACCTGCTCTTCAGCATGCGACCATCGATTCCAATTTCGCAAGACGCAACAGAACGGTTGAAGTTGTTACAGGAAATACACAGCCTGGTACGCTCTGTGTTACAGCTACATAAGGACGAGATGCAGGCGCGCACAGAACAGTCTACAGCGCCACACTTCGCTAAGGGAGACAAGGTGTCAGTCGTCACAGCAAATCTTTTTCTCAGAGGACAACCGAACAGGAAACTCAGAGACAGACAGCTTGGCCCTTTTCCAGTGGAGGAGCAGATTGGAAAACACAGTTACAGATTGAAACTACCAGCGACAGTACGCTTACATCCTGTGTTCCACGTTAATAACTTACGGCCCTGCTCTACCGCTCCACTACGACCAGCTGTCCCGGTAACAGTACCTGAAGGAGACGACGAGGAGTTCGACGTCTCACACATCTCTGCTGTGTGCATCAAGTCGCTACCAGGGCGACGAGGCAAATATTTGCTCTTCATGACGCACTTCAGTGATGACGACATTCCACCTGTCTGGCACCGTTTGAACGAGGTGCATCGAACAGTTGCGTTACAAGAATTCTTGGAGACGCCCCAATGGCGCAAGTTCGCCAAGACTCAGGCGTACATTGACTTCATGCACGCTCACCCAGCGCGCATTCCTGAGTCCCAGTAACTGCTTCAGTAAAGGAGCCAAGAACCACGGAGGTCTGCCTCGCGGCGGCCTCATTGATCTGTCAAGAGGGGGAGGGTACGAGTGTGACGAGTACAGTCCTGCAACAGTACATTGCAGGACATTGTACAGGTACTCGTTACGGATATCAATTCGTGCTTTTCCACAGGATGGACGTATACTCGTGGGTACGTCGCTACTGCAATAATGTAATGGTGCTGATGCTACAGTACGACCAGTACCTCCCGGTACGTACAGATATGCATAATTAATCTAACCAGCCAGATGACGCGCCAGAACGAGCTCTCCAATGCAGAAGGAGCCGCGTCGTGAGACCCAATGCTAGGCAGGCCGCGTCTCGAGGCGGATGACGACGGTTGAGCAGCACTAACGCCTGACACGTAAGCGTAGCTTGCAGGCGTGACTAGTCTGGGCTGAAACCTATTTAAGCCCAGTGCAGTAGAGGGAGGTGACAGAACCTTTTAACAATTCCTTTGTTCATTTACAACATCTACTGCCCAAGTACAGCAGTGGAACATTTTTCATCAATTGCCTCTCGACAACTTCATTTGCCATCTTGCAACAACAGAACTAGACAGACTAGAACAGATTTGTGCTAGCGTTTAGCTTTCAGAGGCTAACCGCCACAAAACTATCATGCAATCACATGCGCAAAGCGGTGGCACGTTGAAATCCCCTTGTTGTAGCACCTTAGAGTCACACACTTGTCGAACATCATTTGAACGTTGCTTTGCAGTCGGCGGCTAAAGCGAGGATAACATGCGAGCTCATTGTAATTCCGTGATGTCGGATTGTGCTAAGTGTGACAATTTGCATAGAAAACAAACTGCGTAGAAAATAATCACGGCTAATGCAGAGGGAACATGCAAATTATTTGTAACGGAATTGTTTGCAATATAGCTTAATATAATCAAGAACAGAAAATGAAGTTACTTGCCTCCTCCCTCCATTGCGTTGGCTTCAATAGCCTAGCTTAGCTCGCCTTTGGTCTCGAAGCGTCACGCGACCCTCGGGCCTCGGAAGCTCGTCTCGTGTGACGTGTTGACTGTCGCCTCGGACAAGCGTGATCAAACGCGTCGTGTCGCTAAGTTAATCTCAACAATAAGCACGTTAGCACTGGATTGGGAACTAAGCTGATTAAAGTGGTTGTACAACTACGGGTGTAAACTTCCTCGTAGTGTACGGAATGCAACTAGTAGTGATACGTGCGAGTCCTACAATCATCTGCAATGCAATAGGTAAGCACACGCCATACTCGTGCCCTCCCCCTCTAGACAAGCTCGAGAATTAGCCTCAACCCAGCCCTCTAATCAGCCTCATCCCAATGGCAGTAGGTCTTCATCTCCTCTTCTTGAAGTCACTGCGAGTGGGGTTGTCTCGTTGGGTGAGTTGTCCTCGTGAAGTCCAAGTACTCTTGACAACTACTGCTGAATTAGAGCCTATTATGTGAGTCCATGAATTGTTATAGCGCAACGGTACGTTGTACTTCATTTAGTCGATGCCAAACATGTAGAACATGCTCGTCCTCAAAATAGGTATATAACAGCATGTCCTTTCCACGGCGTCTTGGAACAATGTCAATCTTAACAACAAATGCGATCAAGGTCGTACTCGTCATCATCTTCATGAGTCCTATCATGAACAGATGGACGTAACGTAGTGGTAGGACATGGAAGATGATTGTTTATGTGAAACACTGGATGTATTTGTACAATAGATGATAAATCCAATCGATAATTGTTCGCACCAATTTTCGCCAACACCGTAGTAAAGGGTCCCAATTGTGTGTTTTATGCTTCGAGTTAAGCTCACCACATAGAAAGGGGGCCTTTGTAATTACCGAAACCTTGTCTACTACTTTCCTAGTTGTAAAGGGGGTGTTGTCGACGACAGGGAACGAGCTTGCATATCATCTTTGCGCATACGTATCACATACGTAACTAATTCATGCACATCACGTAACTTGTTGTAATTGCTCATGACTTGCGGTAGAAATCGGGATCGACGGTCGCATTGGCGCCAACACTGGTTCCTCAGGTGAGAAGCCGTAGTTTGCCTCAAACGGGGTGTGCTCAATTCCCAATGAGGCAAATTCATGGTGATGTAGGCAAATTCAACTTGCGGGAGCCAAGTAACCCAATCACTTCCGTCGTAACATGCAAAAAACTCGCAACAGTTGTTGGAACGTAGAATGAGCTCGATCAGTCAAACCATGAGTCTCAAGACATCGACCTGAAGATATATCAAGCTTAGTTACTAGGTGTCTCCAAAGTGTCCGCTATAATGCGCTGACAAAGCGCGGGTCCCTGTCTCGAACCATCACACGTAGAAGGCCATGTCTGTAGTACACACCTTGTAAAGATATCGTAGCCGTCTCGCAACTGTAATCTCCTATGTCCAAGGGAAAACGCGTGCCATTCCCGTTAACAACCACCAACACAGTGTCGAACCCTGCAATTACATGTAAGTGAGTTAGAAAATCTAATCCAACTATGCGCCATGGTCGAGGCATGACTTGTAATGGGTCCAGAGCAACCGTTGTCGTGGTTTCCTCTTCGGCGCGACCACAAACTACACATTTGTGACTGCAGTAGTTAACGTATCTCGAATGCGACGCCACCAAAACCTGTCTAGAGCCTTAGCTAGCGTACTCGCATAGCGCCGGTGACCCACAGAACCAGTGTCGTGTAAATCAAACAACAGTTTTTTGCTTCAAAAGTGGGTCGTTCGGAATGCATAGTCTTGCATATCTCCAAAAACAACAATCGTGGGCAACAACATGTCCACACTTTGTCCACGCACCCTCGCCCCCATACGAGTCTTTAGTTTATCCATCTCACTCATTTCCGGGTACAATTGTTGGACATCAACTCTTAAACTGCTCAAATCGGCGTCCAAAATATATGAAACCATCGTGGCATCGTGGCTTCGCGGCAGCTCGGATTGTTCTCCAGGATTTGCACTTTGTGGCAAATCACCATCCCAAAAGAGTGGGAGATTGCCTTGTGCGTAAAAATCCGCCCGTTGACTCAAAGGTTTAGCTTCGTTCCTTGAACCCTTACGATAGGCTAGAATCATCGCACCCGTAAGCGATTGTAAGTTGCGTACGTGACGCGCATGCCGTTTGTTTAACGTATCAGTCGGTGGCATGAGAAGATGGCGCAGTGTGTCGTGGTCCGAGACCGCCATGAGCTTGGAACGGCCTTCAAGGTAACATCTCCAGTGATTGACAGCTTCGTAGACAGCCGAAGCTTCCAAGTCTTAAGCATAGTAAAATTATCACGCTCATCAATGTTACGTAGACGTGCACAATGAGAGATTGGTTGAAAACCTCCTCCATGATATTGTAGTAAGAGAGCCGCAATACCCCCTGCCGACGCATGTGTACCTACGGCAAACTTCGCGTCCGAGCTGACCTCCGGGAGGACCGGGCACGGCCCGGAAATAGGCGTAGGTTGAGAGTCTCGAAGGCGTCCGGACATATTCGCGTCATCACGATCTTCTGCAGCTTAGGCTTCCTTAACAAGTAATTAACGGCGCCGACATGTCACTGAAGCGACGAATGAATTTCACGTAAAATTATATAATTGTACGAAAATCCGAACTTCACGCTCTGCCTTAGGTACGCTTTGTCGGCGAACCAAATTCGCTGCGAATTGGTCGAACTAATCCAGCATCAATAGCGTCCTTTAACTATCGATTTAACTCCTCCCTCTCAATAGCCTATAAGCGGTTAAGCATGTGGCACCGCATTAGACTAGTAGTGTCGATCGGATGATCCGAAGGTCGACTAGCAAGTGGGGAGTCCACAGATTGAAGAAGTCCCGGGAACTCATCAAGTAACATTTTCCGTTAGTCCTCGCTATGTTCGTCGCTGAGTTCATCTCCAAGATGGAACTCATATGGAGGTTGTTGTTTGGAAACCGCCAAATGTACCGTGAAAAATTCTGCATTCCGGCTCTTAGCTCTAGCAGACTTTCTCATCAGCTTCCGATCCTTCGTTGACGACATGAGTAGACACTCGGGACATCGCTCAATCACTTGGTTCTCGATTATAACGCTATCCATCAATGAAAAAAGTCGCTCCGTACCAAATTTAAACGTCGCTTTGTCGGAAAAACTCGCTAACTGTTAGCAAGTCGCACATATGTCATGGCATGCGACTTACGCATCTGTAAACCCATGCGCGTAACAAAGTCTTCCCGCATGTAATCCAACATCGCAACGCAATATACCAACGTTTTTAGTTGTCGCTCACCAAATGACGTCGAACCCGACAACATGTTTCGCAGAAGAGGACGAATCTCGGTGTTGTCCAAAAAAAGCAAGAAACGCACTTTACGCTCGTCATTTCTTGGCGACGAAGTCTAAATCGTCCTCCCTTGTAAACGCGGAGCCTTCATCGATGTTTCATGAAGCGTAGTTGGAAGCGGACATTCCGAATCCACAAGACAAAGTTGAACAAGCCAAGGATCTGGTGCCACCGTCTCATGAAACTGTGAGGTGCTACTTTGGTTAGGCTAAGTTGGCAACCTTAGACTAATAGTAGAACCTAATCTCTGGATCTAATTATACAGCGTAGAGAGAATTAGTAAGATTGTCTCAGGAACAGGGTTTCTTACAATCCGGGTGTGGCGTAAATCTGGTCTGTACCGGTCTGGGTCTCTCCCTCGGCCAGTAAGTCCCCGCCTTAAATATCCACGCCTCATGTGTTCTAGAAACAGCCTTAGAACCTGTAGCTTGTGCTGTCTGCGAACTAAACCAAACTAACACTAGCGATACAGATTATCTGAGATTATATGTACCGTTTATGTAACCTCATCGCACAAGCTATTTGAACTATCTACAGACGAACTATCAAGAAGAGATACTGTTAGTAACTCTGTACTGTCCAGGGAAAATACGGCGATACAGTGGTACTGCCGTGATGACAATAAAAGAGTCACTGAATATCGCTAAGGTACCAGTAAATTTAGGAACATGGTAGAGGAAATAAATAATGTCACATACTAGTGCCTCGGGAGAATTGGTGGTACACGTACCACGTTTGTAGTACGTGTACCACAGAAACGGCTCATCTTTGGAGCCTCCATACAACCTCCAAACCGAGATCTTCATCGCGTGGCCGGTTTAAAACTGTGCCTTATGTTCAAGTCATCACTTTTTCGAAGAAATCCCGGTCATCGGGTGCAGCTGCGGCCATGGAGGTCGATTTCCGTCCAAACGACCAACATCAGGGACCTCTTTTTGCAAGTGCTCGCCGACGAGAGTTGTTCTCAAGCAAAGGCCGTGTGGAGGGACTATGCTCCGGCGCAGCGCACCTTTATCATGCTAGGAACTATAGATTGGTATGTGCGTCGACCGGGCACGAGTTGTGGACAGTTTTAGGGAGATTGTGTTGGCATGATGTCAGACCAATCAAGTCGGCTCTCTGTCGAACTCAGTACGATAGACTCTAACCGGTCATATTTTAGCTCCTAACGGGGGGAAACGATCACTTGGCTCGAATATAGCCTCTTCGTGACTTGCTGATCGGTTTGGGTGGGTTGTGTGGTGGTCAGCTGTCGGGCGCTCCTTCGTCTCGGGCGTCAATGACAGGGTACTTAGAGTTTTTTTTTCATTTTATTTTTAATTATTCCAGCAAGCTAGAACATCGCACTCTCTCCGTCCTACGGCTTGTCCGCAATCACATTCTATGCAATGATAAGCCTAGAATGCTGCTTCGACATATACTTGGCAATACATGAGCAGCAGTGGGTTGAAAACAGTAGCCTCTTGTGACATATGAAGTGGCACATCATGGGAAGTCACACGTGAGAAGGTGGCGGCGGGGATTTGAAGGCTCAACATCCTCGAAACAATTGCCCCCCCCCTCCAACCTTTTCCAATCGAGGCAGCGCATGCACTCATGCTCCCCGACAGCTTTTGTAATTAGCGAACGACGTCCGAATTTTTACATGACTAACAACATACAGTTGGGACGCTAGAACGCGGAAGAAGCACACTCGCCAAAGTGACGATGTACGCGAAAGGTAAATCCCGGCGCGATGGCTCTCCCCCTCCCACAAAGTCATAACCCGGCTGAGAGGCAGGCATTGCCATTTCAATTCTAATTGTTCGGTATTAGCTTAGCTTTTCTCATTGTAGATAGCCGGCAACCACGCACGACCGACGAACAAAGTTTGTGCCGTAGGCTAGCCCCTCTTCCAATGATGCGGTTGCCGACACGGGAAACGCCGACACGCGACGGCCGCGCCCTTTACCGGTGACTGAGAGTGAACAGCCAGAAATAACAAAGCAAAGTTCATGCTAGTTAAGCCTATTTCATCGTCAGGCGGTCTTCGCTGTGTATTCCTACCGGGTGTGCTGGGTCCCCCTATTCGTGGCCTCCAATTGCACATACCGAGACGGTCGCAACGAAGCAAAGAAACTAAAAAAGTGCAGCGATGTCACCGCCGTTGCGCATCTAAACACCGCTATCTCACCCCCGTCTTTGCTCTGTTGCTCTCCCCATGCCACACATAACCGCTAATACCCCTTGGCTACGTAATTCAGGCGTCGCTAGACTTGAAGTAGAGTTTGAACCGACTTTGGTCGATAGTTGTGGTGGAGATTGCCTTCGCAGTGCGTGGATGAGCTTTACACGCGAGCGACACAACTTACGGAGCGGGGCCGCGCTCCTAAGCGATATCTAATTCAAAAGTACTAAATTAAAATTTCGGTCCGTACCGCACGTTTTTGTGGTACACGTACCGTACAACCAATTCTCCCGAGGCACTAGCAGTTAGCTAAGTGGGCTAGGATATGACAGAAACGCAACATTCGTTGTCGACTGTCGAGTAAGCCGTTGCATGCGGGCATGAAACTCTTGGTACAACTTCTGGTACGTTATGAGCTTGTTGAAATCGGCCCACTTAGATAGAACGAAGATCGCGAGAGTGAACTGTAACGTGGAACGCCGACATGTTTCAAAATGTTCTCCGATTTCGTACGCGAGCTCCCAAGGTGGACTAATAAAACCCGCTCACCATACAAATTTCTCGCTAAAATGGAGTCGGCAAGAGAGGAATGAGGTAAGGCCTCGTTCACATTCAACCACTCGTCATAAGTCTTGGCATATGCACCCATTTGCAATTCATGGCATGTGTACGCATAGCACCCGTACGAACACACTCGTATCGTATATGTAGCCCTTTAATTGCGGTACGTTTCTACATAACACGGATACTAACTGTCCCGTATGCCATGCAATGTGAACACTAGTTCTCATCTATCAGTGCTACACGCACAATAATAACAACACCGCCTATTTAGCACTACGTAGCACAGTTGTTGCGCTTCTTGAGTCTAGTAGAGAGGCAGCCCATATATGTATGCCCACTTGACCGTGGGTCATGTAACCACTCCCTTTCTCGTTTTCGCCTGCCAGTCTCAGTCACCCTTGCATCTTCAGTAATCAGCACACCACTCCAAGTGGAAAGAGAATTATTCGTGCAAAAGGATGAAAAACCGAATCGACCAGCTTCCAATCAATTGAACGTCGAAATTTTTCATGTTTACTACTTAACTTTTGCTTGCTCTGCTGACGACATCCGGCTTTACGAATTGCATGACTTCCTACCTTCGTTGTCGTCTCCACTACATGTGCCGTTAAAGTCGAAAGCCGAGCTTCAATAGCATGTAGCGGTGCATGATGGACGGTAGTAGTAGTAACCGATTGTTCTTGTCCATCATCAAGGTAGCTTGGCCACCATCAACCTTGCTTGTCCGCCTTGTCCGCTGACTCGGTCTTAAGCATCGGGCACTTAGACAAACAATGTCCGGGCTTGTGGCACTTGTAATATAGCTATTCATGTCGATGACTTTGTTGCTCCTTCGATGTTAGCGCCTTCACGATGGCGTTGAAGTCGAACCGCCTCTTGTGACGCAACTTGCCTTTGCCCTTGCCCTTACCTCGAGTCTTGTCCTTGGGGTCGTCCTCAAAACTGTCCGGACGAAGTCTCTTGCCTCCGTTGCCATTACTATTTCCACCATTGTTCCGAGGGCGCTTCCCGTTATCACGACCAACACCATTGTGATTAGTGTCGTCTTCAGAGCGATCAACGCACCTTAAATGTTGAGAGTCGACCACCAAACCGTCGAAAAGATTATGTAACTCAACAATGGTTGAAGTAGTAACCGACTTCGCACTGTGTGATAGGGTGTGCGTCATCAGAGTAGCGAGCAAAACCCTTATTTTGGACAACATTTCAGATAAAATGGCATGTAGTCATCATTACACCAGGGTTTGAGGCGCGGTTTCGTCCAAGAGAAAGCCCTAGTGCTAGCCTAAGTACGTGCAAAGTTTCAGCCACTGATTCCGTTTGTAGCGGTGCTGTCAGCTGTGACAAGATGAGTCGGTGAAGATGGGCGAAAACTGCCGGTGGCCCAATTTTGGACAACAACTCCTGAAGCTCACTACAATGACCTCATACGCCCCTAAAAACACTCCAAGCTGCCTACAACTCTTCAAGTAGCTTGGCTAAGCCTCTGGGAGCACGTTCTTCAAAAGGAGGCTCGGCGGAAGGCGAGGACTCGCCACGGGAGCCGCCACGATGGGGTGCGTCCATGTCGGTACCTTCCGCTCCCACACCAAGTTCCATGCTTTCACTCGCTTTTGCTGCTGACAATAGGACACTTGCGCCGTTTTTGATAAGTGGGGTAGGCTCGTAGATAGCGGGGCTATTGTTTTGAGTGTTGGTGACGTCCTCGAGAGCCATACGCTTGGGTGCTTGTTGGGTTGCCATTGTAGCGTGTCGCTTGCGGGTCGCAACGGTATCGGCCTTTTTACCGCCCGGTTCACGAGTTCCTCCTCACACTCCCCGCACATAAGCTCCACTTCAACCACAACGGCCTCAATACGCTCCAAATCGATTGTTGCGCTGTCGCAAAGTGTCTATGTATCAGCGTATAGGTTAGGGTCCGTACTCTTTGGGTGGTCCAATGGCTCCTTGCCCGCGCATTGTAGAAGGTAGTCGTACTTGTCGTGATAAGTATCAACAGTCGAGTGGGCACCCTCCACTGCATACAACAGGTCAGGAACGCCATCCATATGCTTGTCTGCCTCTGCCTTTAGCTTGACGAGTGTGCTTTTCTCTTTTGCTATGCTTTTCAGGGCGGCACGTACGGGACCGGGTTGTCCAGCGTCACGGTGGTTTGACAATATCCAGGGACGTGTTGTATTAATTGGTTTATTTTGTAAATGATATCATCTGTTGTAAGACACTGGCCAACTGAATGATGCGCCACCACAAATTGCACAAGGGCATCCTCTTGCTCTTTCGTAAGTCCACTTCGTTTGTCAAGCTTAGGTTTTCCAAGATCGGGGGTTTTCAGGGTGCGTCGGAGGGTCGGCCATGGGATACCGTGCTTTGCTGCGATTGCAGAGAGATAGTAACCTTCAATACCGGCCTTGCCACTCGCAATTGCTCGACGACCTTCGTCGACTGCCTTAGCGAGGCTTTCTTGAGTGTAGGCTCGATATTTGCCACGAGCGGGAAGGGAGCCGCTGCCCATAGCGGAGATCGATAGCGAATAGCGGGGATCGCTGCGAAGTCGACGTTGTTGTTGAAAAATTTGAAAATCGAAAAAAGGGGGACTGTATGTACTGAGACCCAGACTGCGGCAAGCGGGCGCACCGTGAGCAGATACGCGCGACAACCGACGAGAGGCTCGCCAAGGACTTGTATGACGGGTGGGTGGGTAGTATGGGGAGATTCAAGCCACTATTAAGTTATTTGCACGCTTCTCGAGTGGGTTGGTCGAAATTGATAGGTGCTTTTGGTGCGATTTGGTCAACAGGTCCCATCACATGCGCTCTCTCTGCTGACCAACGCGACGAGCTCGACCAGCCGCCAACACAGCCCCATCAGGGGGTCTCTGAGGGGGTTCTATGATAGGGTTTGTGTCTTGAAATGACCTCGTCTAGGCGGGCTAGGGTAGGCCTAAACCGCTATTTGTTCAAAATAGGTTCATGTCCAAAGTAAGGGTTTCGCTCGCTAACATTCTTTAGGTCGGTGGTAAAACGATTGCACAGAACATCGTCATTCATGCCAACTTTCGAACGCCTCCCAAAGTCTTTGAGCATCGTAATGTACTCTTGAAAGGGCTTGTTAACTTGGTTGTGTGCCATCCGAGAGTTAATGGCGTTGTCTCGAATGTTAGGTAAAAGAGTATTCTTCGTCATTGCCTCAACAAACTTTCTAAAAGGTCGCGGGACTTGACCTGTGGTCTTGACAATTAACCGCCAATTTAACGAATTAACCCGTGTCCATCAAATTATGACGCAGCCGATATGACCAAGATGTTAGTGTCGGGGTCGAGTCCAAACATCAAAAAGCGTTGTGGCTGATACTCCACATAGTCCTCCAAGTCCGTTGGGCTAGTCCCATCTTGACGAGGTAATCACGATTATGATTTACAACATGTACCGCTGTCGCGCTTTGCTGCGTTGTATTGGGGCCTTCTTGCTAATGCAATCAAGGACTTAGAAATCGAAATTTAGGTCGGCATCCCTAATCATTGATGCTTGTAGGGACTAAGTCAGTATAAGCGTACATGGGGAGTGTAATCAACTTCCGGCATGGCCATTGGTTGATAGACATTGCGTTACATATACTACTCAGAGGAAAAACCCAAATGTTAAATCCACATAACACCCCGTCACCGTGGAAAAAAAAACCTAGAGTTATTTCTATTGCGAACTCGTGTCGCCTTGCTAGGAGACTAGCTTGCTAGTCCCCCTCTCGGCCTTCACCCACTATTGGTACACCACCATGAAAGAACGGTTGAGGCAGTCGTATACGTCCCACCGTTACATTTACTACCGGGGTTAGGCCGAGACGCGGAGGATTATCCGAGGCGGCCCCGTGAGGAGCTGCCGGGGGGTAAGTGGAGGTGGACCGGCTAAGTATGTATGTCATGGAGACGTCCGCCGCTACATACTCATGTGGCGGGGGGCGGGAGCGATGGGGTGTGGAAGCTGTTGGGCGGGAGAGAGATGGGCTTCTTGAGGCAAGATCCTCGCGAGGCATTTTCCCGCCGTGCGGTGGGAGTGGGAGGGAGTCTTCGACTATCAGAGCCGCGTATTCTTCCGCTATTTGTTGGAGGGAGTTTGGGGAGGCTGCGCGGAGCGCGAGGCGCATGGTGAGGACGCGGTCGTCGTACTCCATCGTGTCGGGTGAGGCTTCACTTGTTTCTAGAGGGCGGCATTTGTCGGAATCGGGAACGGATAATTGCACGGAGGTCGTGCCGGCCCCACAAGGGGGCCGGCTGTGGTGACTAGAGAAGTGAGAGGAGAGAGATGGCGGCCGGCGAAGGCACCGGCAGGGCCGGCCGACCGCCACTAATAAGGAATAGAGTACCGCTAATAGCATAACACTAAGTACTAGGATGACAAATAGCTACCTTGTACATAAGTACTAGGCAACGGGATGCTAGTGCTAGCACCCCCCCTCAAGGTAGCCGAGGTCTTGACCTCGTCCTAGCTTGCGTCGAGGAAGGTGCCCTCTTGGTAGAAGGTGTAGTGCTTGTAGCGTGTGTCTCATGCCGGGTAGGTGTAGCGACATGCGCTCACAGGAACGTGCCGCTACCGGCGAGTTACCAATAAGAAGCGGCTCCAAATGTACAGCGTAATGTACTAGTCTGACATGTAGCGGGAAAAATCTGTCCCCGGGCGAATAGCCGGCGCATGAGAGCGACCGGCGAGGAAGAAGCAAAGCCAACAAAGCCGTTAGGAGCGTGTAGGCACTCAAAAGTATAGACCGGCGCTCGTGCTGACTCCCCCCTTTCGCCGTGGGAAAGTTAAGTTCCTCGCTATAAATTAGGTGAGCGTTGCGGCGTTGCCTCGAGAAAAAACAATCACAATACTAATTAAAGTACGCACGGGCCGAATTTTCGCGGGTCGGTCTTAAAAAACCAGATCCGGTCGAGAGCATCCGTAGGCTGAAGGCTAGGTGGGGCGAGCGTGGCGCCGAGCACTTTGCACACGCTCTTCTCCTTTCCACGTGGGAGATGGTAGGATAAGCGTGGCGCCGAGCGCTTTACACACGCTCTTCTCTAGTGTAAATTGGTGGAGGGCCCATAACCTGTCGGAATCGGGAACGGATAGTTACACGGAGGTCGTGCCGGCCCCACAAGGGGGACGGCTGTGGCGACTAGAGAAGTGAGAGCAGAGAGATGGCGGCCGGCGAAGAGAATATAGTACCGTTTATAGCATAACACTAAGTACTAGGATGACAAATAGCTACCTTGTACATAAGTACTAGGCAACGGGATGCTAGTGCTAACATCATCTAGAGGAGCGGGCTAGCTGCCAGTGGGCTTCTATTTGCGTGTCGTTAGGCAAGGTGTCCTCCTCCATAATTGTAGGGTGATCGGTGGGTTGTTTTGCCGTAGCGGGGACGTGGTGAGCCTGTTCCGTTGTGTATGCAGCGTTAGTGTTGCCATTAGGCTTGGTAGAGTTGTCCTAATGGGTTGCGCCATTTCGGTGTCTAGTAGAGGCATGCAGTCGGAGTAGCATGTCGGTTGCACGGGCATTGAAATTGAAATTGAAATTGAAATTGTTTACAACATGTACCGTATGCGCCGGTTTTTCACCAAAAGCCGGATGCGTCGGATGTTGTCTCTGGGCCCTCCCAACTATGCCATACAGGGAACTTACAAGTCAGGGCCAGACCGTTAACCACCTAAATCCAACCTCTCCAATGGGGGTCGGGGGTTTTACTCCCCCCCGGGGAGGTGTGCAAGAAGAGGCGAGGGCTGCGTGCATTTAGGGTCGTGCGAAGGGACAATGTGCGGAGGCGCGGCGGGAGGTCGTGCGAGACTTGATGCGGTATATGAGTAGGAGGTGATGCAGCCATTGGACAGTATGCGTGTGGAGTTGTGCACGGATGCGAGACGTGTCGAGTCGTGCTTTGGAGGCGAGTTTGTCAGGAGGGTCGGTGCGGGCGGTGAGTAGGGAGGTGAGACTCGTGATGGTGGAGGAGTGCGGTGTACATGTGCGGCTCATGACGATGGGAAGGATGTCAACCACTGTGCCTGGCCAGTGGCTGCGGATGGCGTTTGCAAGGAGTGTGTATTTGGCACGTATGAGGTGAGCTGTGTGGGAGAGGTTGTTGTCCGTGCAGTACTTCCATTCCCCTACCTGAATCTTTTTGATGGATGCGTAACGGCGGCGACCGTTTGTGTGGCCAACGAACCGGGGTTCGAGGAGGCGGATAAAGTCGGGTTTGTGTGCGGGGGGTCGTAGCGCGGGGGGGAGGATCTCAGGTGGGAGGATGGCGGGACACGAGGTTAGGGAGTCGGGTGAGAGACCTTCATCAGCATCAACAAGGCGGGTGGGCATGTGGGTAGGGTGGGGCGGGTGACAGTCAAGCGGAGTGTGGGCAGGAGAGGGGGAGGCAAAGGATTATATGGGTTTGTTACCGAAGTCTGCGGTGATGGTGTCCCAGCGTCCTCCGTTGTGGCGCTCCAATAGGGAGAGTAGGAGTTGCAGCGCGCTATTGTGTCGGTCTTGTCTTAGGCCAGACATGGTGGGGCAGTTACCGGCCATGTGGCCGTTGCTAGTGAATTGGCCACATAGGGGGCAGCGCAGGGTGGGGTTGTGAGTGAGTAGGCGGGTGTTGTGGACTCCCCACATGAATGGTCATATTGATTTGAATCTAGAGGTTTGCATATCCAATATCATGTGTACGGGACAGTAACTCTAGCGGTTACTGTTACCGTTAATATCGGCGCGTCTCACCTGCAGGGCAACCACCTTGCCCGAGCAGTTAGACGCAGCCAACGATCAACGACTTCCCCAACGGTCACCTCTAGCTAGCCCGTGCCTTATAAGCCGTAGCTAGCCACGAGCCTAGGCACTCTCTGCTTTCGCGCTCAGCCAATCTAGGCTTCGCGCGAATGCAGTCTCGACTCTCGTAGTCGAGCAGGGTGTCAGTTTACCATCGTCCCATGCGCACTCGAGCGTCACGCGACACTTCCCCTCGTTCAGCCACGCGGTTCCCCAACATGCAGCCTGAGCAGTCTACATCCGCCGCAGCGGCCGACCCTCACGCTACCTCACTCGAACAACGCACAGCCGAACAGATTCGTACGGCAGTTTTGGCATCGGAACAACGGATTACCGAGCAGTTTTTGGCGGCTAACGCTGCCTTACTCGCCCAGCTCCAGAAAACGACAGCCACTCCTGCTACCACTGTTCAACAGCAGTCCATTCCCGCCGACGCGACAGCGACGGAGGGTGGTACGGCGGCCCCACAGCCACCTATCGACCTGCTTGACGACGAACCCGACCCCTCCGCGGCCGAATTCGTCGACTTCACCTACTACGGCGAAGTCATCCCGGCCGGCCTCGAACGTCCACCCCGCGACGTCGAGGAACCACGCATGTGGACCCTCACAGACGACACCGCCCGAGCTCTAAGCGACAAACGCACCCAAGCGGCGTACGACGAATACCTACACTTCGGGTGCTATGCCTTCTTCGACAGTTGCGCCAACGCGGCAATTGGCGAGGCTTTGGACACGTTGTCGCACGGCCCACCTCTACCTACAGAGCAGGCGGCAGCGATTGCCCTCATCCGAGCGGGTCATCGCACCCACACAGCGACGGAGGAGGCCGCCCGTACTAGATTGGGCTTCCTCCGCCTCACCAAGGGCGGACAAACGAGCACAGATGCGGACCGCGTGTTTGCCGAATTGGCACACGAGCGCTTTTGCCGACCGCGTCCTACCGCGCTCTCCGGCCCATTGGACGCGCCACGCCAAGCTTTCGTCGACCGCACGCTCGAGGTCAGCTTACACGCCGCCAGCAAGGCCGCCGCCGACGCCGCTTTCGCGAATATCACGCCGGACAAGCCCACCGGGCCCGACGCTCGAACCCGAAAAGCCGCCGCCGACAAACGCAAGGCCGCTGCTGCAGCAGCAGCCGCGGCACGAGCCCCCCTCCCCCCCAAGCCGACCGACTCGGCTAAAACCCCAAGCAAGAAATGATGGTGTGACCCGCCGCGCCGACTCCTGCTCCCCGACATCTTCCTTCATGCGCCACCGCGTATGTCGAAAATGGCGGGAGTGGGAGCGCATCGGCGCGAGCGGCCAAGTCCTAAGTTGGATCCGCCACGGCGTACGTGTGAAGTTCAAGCACGGCCTACGTCCCAAGCCGTTCAACCACGGCATCTCTATGCTAGACGCCACACCCGACCAACTCGAGTTTCTCAACTCGGAACTCCCACGCTTCGAGGCTTGCGGCGCATGGGAGCGCTCTACGAACCCCCGCTACGTTTCCCGGATGTTCTTAGTGCCCAAACCCGGATGCAACCAGTGGCGCTTGATTATCGACCTTCGCGAACTCAACCGCTACTGCTCAACCTTCAACATGACTTGCGAGACCCTCAAGCACCTCCGCCATCTATCTCGACCGGGGGACTACTTCGTCTCACTCGACCTCGCCGATGGGTACTACACCCTTGGCATCCGGGAGGAGGACCGAGACTACTTCACGGTCAACTACCGCGGCACCTTGTGGCGCCTCGCGTGCCTCCCCATGGGGTGGTCGGGCTCCGCCTACTACTTTTGCAAGCTCACGCAAGTGTTTACGAACCACCTACGCCGCCCACCACCTCCCACGCCCGCATCTACGCCGGCCGGCCTACGCCGCCCGTCCAAGCGCTTCCTCCGGAACGCGCGATGGCGGGGAACCCGACTCCTCCCCTACATGGACGACGTCCTCTTCTTGGTGGATACCTACGACGAAGCACTACTACTTCGGCAGCACGTCCAAGCCCTGCTAGACAGCCTCGGCCTACAACGCAACCCCAAGAAAGGTGTGTGGACGCCAACGCAAGTTGGCGACCACTTGGGCCTCACGGTAGATTTACAACGCGGAGAGTTTCGCGCCCCACCCGCAAAACTGCACCACCTCGCACAACACGCCTCGTCCTTGCTCGGGCGAGCAGCGTCCAACGCACGATGGCTACCCACACGGCAACTCGCCGCCTTCGCGGGAAAAGCGCAATTTCTCTATCTCGCCATCGCGCCCGCGCGATTCTTTTTGCGCGAGCTCCACAACGTCTTGGCTACCCGTACCGGTTGGGGGGGACGCGTGCGCCTCACCCACCAACTTCGACGCGACCTCGAGTGGTGGCGCACGGTACCCTCCCAACACAACGGCCGGTCAATCTACAAGCCCATCGAGACCGCTTATTTACACGCCGACTCGAGCGACTACGGATGGGGGGCCGTCCTCAACGAGGACGCCAATTACCAAGCCCGCGGGTTTTGGAGCGCCCCCGACCGCCTCCAACACATTACGTGGAAAGAGCTTCGAGCGGTCCGGCACGCGGTCGAATCCTTTCTACAGCAACTCCGAGGACGACAAGTCCTCCTCCACGAGGACAACACTGCCGTGGTCGCCGCCCTAACCAAGCTAACGTCCCGGTCACCCGCGATGATGGCCGAGCTACGGCGCTTGTGGTTCCTACTCGACACCAACGACATCCACATCCGCCCACGGTACATCCGGTCGGCCGCCAACGTCTGGGCCGACACGCTCAGCCGCGAGATGGACTCCGAAGACTGGCAACTGAACCCCCGACTCTTCGCCCACCTTCAGAACCGGTGGGGCCCACATACGATAGACCGTTTCGCATCTATGCTCAACGCGCAACTGCCACGCTACAACGCCCGCTGGCGCGACCCCCTGTGCGAGGACATCGACTGCCTGCACCTCCCCGACGCAGCGTGGAGACGCGAGAACAACTACTGCAACCCCCCATGGTCTGCCCTCCCAACGCTCGCCGCAAAACTCGAACAAGCTCAAGCCGCGGCGACTGTCATCGCCCCCTACTGGCGAAACAAAACGTGGTACCACGCGTTCGCCCGCTTGGCCACCGAGACCGTGCACTTCCCAGCGTCCCGCGACCTGTTCTTTCCCGGCAGGCTAGGCAAGCGCGAAGGGGTCGGACCTCCCGCGTGGAGCATCGTGGCCTTTCGGCTATCACCCCCTCGTGGCTCTACATCCGACGCGGTGCGATTGGCTGGGCGCTACGCCCGGACCGATTAAATACTCATGTACAACCCGTCCCCCCTCTGCGTACAGGACCGCCGCGCTACGGCTTACGCCGTGAAGCAGCAAGTCGCCGTGGTCATCCGATCTAGCTGAAACTTTTCAAGACCTCCTAGGATCAGATAAGCTCGGGGTTACGGCGGTTACCCTACTCAGCAACTCGCTAGCGCCCTCTACGTACGCGAGCTACCAGAACGCAATCAGACAGTTTTTTATTTTTTGTGCAGAGGAAAATATCGCCCCGCTACAGGCCACGCCAGCCACGATGGTCCGCTACACGGCCTGGCTGGCCCTCCTAGGAACGCTCGCTGCCATCTCGCTGCAACCTTACTTCTCCGCGGTTATCAAGTTCTTCCGCGACCACCGGCGCCAACCTATCGCCGTGGGCGAACTCCTGGCGGACGCCCGCCGTGGCCTCGAAATGCTACAGCATCGCCTACTTCCCACCGCCGCCCACCTCCCGCTACCCGCACAAGTCGCCCTTGACATCCTACACGCCGCCAACACCCTACACACTACCTTCGCGTGGACCCCTGCTTCCCTTCCCCAGATGCAGCGTTTCAGAGCTTGTTTAGCGGTGTGCGTCAATTACATGTTTTTCTGCCGCGCCGAAACTGGCGCCCGCTGCCAGACCGGCGACCTAGTTGTCGACAGGCCTTCTCAACAAATCTGCATATTCATACGCAAACCTAAAGGAGACCAGCGCCGCGACGCCGGCGAAAAACCTGTCATCGCTATCCATGTAGCCGCTAACCCCGTCCTGGCAGACCTGCTCGACTACTACACGGAGCACCGCGCGGCATTCTGCAACAAATTCTACAACACGCCACCCCCGCTCGCCTTTTGGAGCTTCTCACCTTCCGAACCTTCTACCGAGTGGGGCGCCGCGTCCACCATCTCCGCTTGGCTCGCCCTCGCCCTCCGCACCGTCAACTCAGCCGCGCCCACCGGTTTCAAGTGGACGTCGCACAGCCTACGGAAAGGCGCGGCGTCCGCTGCCAGCTGCATCGGCGCTCCCCTCCCCGTAATCAAATTTATGGGTGGCTGGGGCAAAAACAGCTCTGTGACCGAAGGCAAATTGAAATTGAAATTGAAATTGTAATTGAAATTGAAATTGTTCACAACATGTGCCGGCAAACTGGACCGACTGCTGTCTCTCGGGCCACTCTACTTCGCCATACATGACTTATTAGCAAGTTGGGCCCGGGTCTCTCCGACCAGGTACACCTATCGACAAACCTAGCTTCACTGTGTGTCGATGTTCCTCGGGAGTTAAAAAACTGTAAGCAACCGCAGTAATTGCCACAGTCCCCCCGCCTAAGCAGTAACAGCGTAATAATTTTGTAATCAAGAAAAACATATCTAAAAATAAATCCACTTGTCGAGAAATGCAAAACTAAACTGCTGCTCGACCTTCACGATGCTCGGCCCGCTCCCACCGAAACGGGAGGGACGACGGGCCAGCCTAATCTAGCTCCCGCGTGACTTCGGTCTTGCCGAAGATAGGAGGGGAAAGGCTGGCAAAAAACCCCTCCTCGCGCGGTCGCTCGTCGATCCCGCCGCCCCATCCCGTAAGCCCCGCCAAGGTCGCCGCCGCATCCGCCGACGCGACGGTCCTCCTTGTCGAGGTCCCCCGTCACCTCCAGGGCAGGTGGGGGGGACCGAGACACATAGACATAGAAAAAATTGGCGCTCCTGCCTCCGCACCTGAATTTTCCCCGCTCATTTCCCCGGTTTTTTCTCTGTCTGGTACCCGGGTACCTGTCAGGTAGTCCGGCTTGCGTCCGTACCCTCCCCCCCTTCGATCGCGCGTCCACCTAGCAGACTTTGTTGAGGTTGGGGCCTCCGCGCTCACCCGGCCCCCCCCGCAAGGGTCTCGTCTATCCGGTAGTGGGTATCGAGGAGGGGGGGGGGAGTCAGGTCGCCGTAGCCGGATCCGTCGGGCCGCGGGTGCACGGAAATTAGTCAAAACCCTCCGTGCGGGGTTTTCCGGCGGCGCCGACCCGGAGGGTCGTCGTCGCCAGATCTTGTCGCTCCGTCCTTCGCGACAGGCCTCCTTGCCGCCCAAGCCTACTCCTCCCCCCTCGGGAGATGTATTCTGTCGGCGTGGCGGCTCGCTAGTGAGCGCCCTACCCTGGTGCTGCTCCCCAACTAGCTCGACGCCGGGTACGGACATTATTTTAATATTCCAAAAAAGCCCTCCGTACAGGGCTTTCCGGCGGCGGCTGATCCAGAGGATCTCCGCCGCCTCACATAGCCGCTCCTCCGCCTGCGACCGGCCACCGGCCTGTTCCATGTCTTGCTTCCCCCCCTAAGAAGTGTCGACCAGCACAAGGCTGGTCGGCGGCTAGCGAGCGCCCTTTCCTGGCGCTACTTCCCGGCTGGCCACCACCAGCACCAACACCCGCCTCCCACCGCTGATCCGGCCGTACCCTCCTCGCAATCAAACGCTCCTGAAGTACAGGTCCCACCCCCTCGAGGTAGGACTGTCCTTAGTAGTATCTGTACGCGAAAAAACATATCGGACGGGCCGAGTGGGAGATCTTGGCGCCGGTATCGCACAGAAATTATTTTTTTCAAAAGCCCTCTGTACAGGGCTTTCCCGACAGTTGCTGATCCAGCGGATCGAGCTGTCGGCCCTCTTAGCCCCCTACCGTGCCAGGCCTGGCACGGCTACGGGGTTTCCAGCGCCCACCACGGGGAGGTGAGGGGATGCCGACGGGCCTTCGAGCGCACCCCCCTCCGGGGCCGCCGCCGCTGCGCCGCCGGCGGGCGCCGAAGGCAAATATATTGACCCAACCATGACCCCGACACCTGCTGCTTGGCGGTTCTTCGGCTGGCTCACTCCGTCCCCCCCGCAACACTAATTCTGGCTGTGCAAGCCTTTGGCTTTAGGTTACTGGCAAAACGTGCCCTAGGGTAAATGGTCAGATTGATTTGAATCTATAGGTTTGCATATCCAATATCATGTGTACGGGACAGTAACTCTAGCGGTTACTGTTACCGTTAATATCGGCGCGTCTCACCTGCATGGCAACCACCTTGCCCGAGCAGTTAGACGCAGCCAACGACCAACGACTTCCCCAACGGTCACCTCTAGCTAGCCCGTGCCTTATAGGCCGTAGCTAGCCACGAGCCTAGGCACTCTCTGCTTTCGCGCTCAGCCAATCTAGGCTTCGCGCGAACCCACCCACCCATCCCTATAATCCAGTGCTAATCGACCCCCAGACCCTGTATGTGGGCGTCTTTTGGCCAAATTGTAAGCAAGCTGACATCTTTGGCAAAACGTGCCCTAGGGTAAATTCTTGTTTGTGTGTGAACTGGGTATTTGTGAGGGTTGAGTGTTTTTGTGGTAAGAGATATTGGCGCCGTCCTTCGCGGCGCGGGCGAGGAGGGCACCGTGTTTGGCTGTTTGCGAGAGGTGTGTGTGTGTGTGTGTGTGTGTGTGTGTGTGTGTGTGTGTGTGTGTGTGTGTGTGTGTGTGTGTGTGTGTGTGTGTGTGTGTGTGTGTGTGTGTGTGTGTTTGGTGCTGTAGGTGTGTGCGTCTGCTTTGAGGTTGGTGTATATGTAGGGTATGGGGTCTCCCATGGTTTGTGGAATGAGGGTGTATGGCCAGGTCCAGTGGCCTATCGTGACCTCTGAACCTGTGGTGTATGTAGTCGGTTGCACGGGCAAGATGAGAGGAACGATTGGCCGGGGTAATTATTTTGGCCAAGCTGCCGAAAAGGCTCGCTCCGTGGGCGTATAGATCGACCGAAGCGAAGATAATCTTGTGGCGTTTCGTAATATGGTGGTGTCTCGTGGGGAGGATTTCTTCAGGAGGGGTAGACCACTAGAGGTGCACGTACCTGCCGCGACTAGGCCGGTGGCGAGGTCGGTGCGGTTGATGATGGCTTGGGTGTGTGGGATAGGCTTGCGGGGAAGGACTTTGCCTTCCTCCGGTGTGGGTTGGGGTACCCGATAAATACGGAGGAACCGCGGGTTGATTGGGTCGGACATCAGGTGTATCGCTATTTATTGAAGGGTTGTGGCATATAGGAGGGGGAGGGGGAGGTAAAATTTAGGACTACCTTTCGAGTGTCGGTGAAGGTGGCGGCCTCGTTGCCCATAGCAATGGCTCCGACGCCGTCGGGTCAGTCGGTAGTAACAGCCGCCTCCGTAGGGAAGCCGTTAGCGTCGATCCCGGTAGTTGTAAGGGAGGAGTGGAGATAGTGTAGACCGGGCTGGCCTTTCGTTGTGTTGAGGTGGTTTGAGCGAGTTGGTGACAGCGGTAGCCATTTGATCGGTTGAGGGTAGGATAAAGTCCGCAAAGTTGGAGATCTCGGCCATACGGCAGTCGAGCCCCCATTTGTAGAACTGTCGATCGACCGTGGGGGTGTAGCTGGGCAGCGTAGAGCGTAGGGGGGCCTTACCGCTCACAGTGAAGTGGGCGACTATATCCCGCAAGGGAAAGGGTAGAAGAGTGTCTTCTAGGACGTCAATTAGGCGGAGGGCGTACTGCGCTGAGACGAGTTCGAGTCGGGCGACCGGACTAAGTTGGTGAGGCTTGTAAACGTCGCATAGTTCGAAGGCCTGCATGATAGTTCCCCGGGGAGGGTAGACCACTGGGCTACGGAGTGGGGGGTGTCTGTGGCTTCGTACTTCTTTTATGCCTCGTCTATCGCGGCGTAGAGGGGTTTTTCGACTTTATGTAGTTGGGCTTGGTTGTCGTCCTAGAGGTGGGCTAGAGCGGAGAGAAGGAGATCCTTGGTGCGGTACTTGTTGAGGCCTTGAAGTTTAGGGCTCGGTATCCAATTGTGGTGGCCCCCTTTTTCGGCATCGTTCAAGTGGGGGGCCCATGGATGGAGGTTTCACATGGGCTGCCGTCGTGGTCGGTCAAGATCCTGCTATGGTCGTGGTAGTGGCTTTGGCGGTGTTTTAGTTCTTTGGCTGTTTGTCGGCGGATGAGCACCGTGCCGGTAGTCTGGGGGAAGGGGGAAGTTTCGACGTCTGTCGGGGGTTTTTGGGGCGAGGGAATTGAGTTGGGAGCATAGTCGGACTTTCTCGTGTAGTAGCTGGACGCCCCAACGTTTGGTACCCTCCCCTATGATTTTGGTGGTGGTAGTGGTGGCGACCGCCTTGATGAGCGCCATCACGGGCCGGGTTAGTTTATTCAGTTTGAGGACAACCGGTTCGGACGTTTGAGGCCCAGAAATTTGGCCGGTGACAGCCATGTGTGGTGGCTGGGCGAGGGGCCGGGGTACAACCGGGTTGTTGAGATGGCGCGCTCTGTTGGAGAAGTCAGCGTGTGCGTTGAGGGGCGGGTGAGCTGGTGGGGTGGTGATCGGGACGCTTACTTTCGAGGCCCACGTAGCGGGGGGCTGGGTCGCGAGCTGGGTATCTGCTGTCGCGAGGGGGCTTAGGATATGCTCCGGGGCTTCCTCTGCTTGTTGGTTGTCGTCGATGTCTTATGGGGACCCGTTGATCCAGTCCATATGGGTGGAGTTGTCTTCGTTGGTGGTGGTTGGATCCATGTATAGGGAAGGCGCGATCGGGTGCCGGCGAGGACGTAAATTCGATTGGAGGACCGCGCGCTGTTCAGCAGGTGCTCTGTTGGGGTTGTAAGTCGGGCAAGTAGTGCCTATTGGGGTTCGGCAGGTCTGGGCCAGAGTAGGGTTCTGTCGGAGCAGCGAGTTGGTAATTTTGTGTTTTTGTGTGAGTGTGTCTTGGAGGGCCGAGCTCCTGACCGAGAGATGGCCGGGGAGTTACGATATTTCGTCGGATCGAGGCGATATTGGGCAGGCAAAGGCCGCGAAAACCCGGCAAGCGAGAGGAGGAGGTAAAAACGCGTTTGGAGCCTTGAGGGAGGCGGAGCCCCTGACAAGGTGCATGTATTGCTGTCTTGCGTTGGTTGTCGGTAAGGGAAACATTCAGCAGTCTATCTAAGCTTGTAGCATGTGGCGGAACTCGCATGCGTAAATCCGATGGTTCTTCACCAACCAACTGGTTAAGAAACCAACAAATTGCTTTTAAACTTAACCACAGTCACCAACAGCAAAGCGAGGCAAAATGAGGCAGTCCTTGGTTAAGTCATTGTCGTGAATCGGGAAGAAATACTTCTCCCTAACTGCGTCACGAGATGATGGCCAAGACGCAACAAATCCGAATTGCAGACGCTCATGCGACGGCTAAATATGCTTAACGTTGCCAACCTGGGTAGGCGTTAGACTCTAACCACCGATCGTAACAATAGTAAGAACGACGTACAAATCCGCCAACCGGGTCGCCACATGGTCAATTGCTGCCTCGATCTTAGCAGCGGTGCGCAAATGAAAGCAATGAAGTTTGAGCGAGGAGGCGCCGCAAAAAGCAGAGATGTACCGCTTTGTTCCACCCGACAGCGTAATCGAAACGATTTCGTCGAGTACCAACTGTAAATCGTCGCTCAAAATTGGCAAGCAAGTTTCGCGTAACAACATTCGCAGTTTCGTTAGGTAAAATTCCGCCAGTCAGAAATCACGCCTTAACGGATTGAGGTTCACGTTGCATGACGAATTGGATGTCGCCTAATGACGCATTTCCAATAGAAACCAAAATGACAACGTAATGTCTAAGTCTCAAAGAAGCCATTGTCAGCGTGAGGTCGAGCAGTCTTCGAAAGTCCCGCAAGTCTTCTTATAGATCCAAAATGCTCCGAACTCTTGTGACAGCTTGCATAGAAAACAAACTGCGTAAGAATTCATAACGGCTAATGCAGTGAGAACGTGCAAAAGCGTAACTGCTTGCAATGTAGCTGAATGTACTTAAAAAGAGAAAATGAAAAGTGACTTGTCTCCTCTCTCCACTGCGTGGGCTTACGTAGCCCATCCTAGCTCGCGTTTAGTCTTGAAGCGTCACGCAATCCACGGAAGCTCGTCTCATGTGACGTACCGACCATCGCCCCGGATGGAGTTGATCAAGCGCGTCGTGTCCTTTCTTAATCTCTCTAGCAAGCACGAAAGTAAGGTAATGGAACTTGAATTAATTACATTGGTTGTATAACTGAAGGTGTACACTGCCTCGAAGTGTACGGAATGCAACTAGTAGCGAGACGTCCGAGTCTCACAGTCACATGTACAGCTATAGGACAGTACTCGCCAGGTAATCAAGCTATATATTGGGGCCGATGCGCTAAAGGGGCGCCCGCCGGCGGCAGCCCCTGAGGGGGGTGCGCTTGCACGCCCGTCGGCACTCACTCCCACCTCTACGAGGTGGGCGTTGGTAACCCAATGGCCATGCCATGCATGGCACGGGGTGGGGGCTAGGCGGGGTAAATCCGGTAGTTGCGATCCGCTCGATCAGAAGTTATCGGGAAGCCTCGGTACGCATGGCTTTTGAATATATTACTATTACAACCAACGCCGAGATCTTCCGCTTGGCTAGTCCGATATTAATTTTCTATGCTAGATACTCTTCGAGAACTCTCATGTTCAAGGACGGGACCTCTATCTCAAAGTTTTCTGGCGGCGAAAAGGGTACGGGCGGATCTTAGTTGTCGGTGGGCGTTGGAGCTCGCGGCGGACAACCGGGAAGCATCTTACGGGCAGGGCGCTCGCCATCTGCCGACCATGTGGGACTCGAGCCTCCATAGGGAGCGAGGCGAGACGCTACGCGGGCCGGAGTAGGATCGCAACCGGAGGAGCGATACGGTAAAGTGGTGGAGGTCTCTGGGATCGACCGCCGCCGGTTAAATCGGATACGGAGGGTTTTCGGTTCAACATGTCCATAGCCATAATCTTTTGTGGGAGGCACCCCGATCTATCTATTCTATCAACCCCTCCCCTAGTCCGTACGTACCCACCCATCGACATGAGTGCCTCAAGCACTGTGCCTAGGGTTATCGCGACGGCACATTGCTTGGAAAGGCAATCCCGTGTGTAGCAGTTGGCATCCTGATAGCTTACTGCAATTACCAATATATTTCGTTCTGTTTGATGCTATTGTCCATGCCGGTGGAAGTGGAGATGGGGGGAGAGATGTGAAGATGGTAAATTGTTTAGTGTTTACACAATATATTGTAATTGAACAAAGGAATTATTAAAAGGTTATGTCACCTCCCTCTAATGCACTAGGCTTAAATAGCTTTCGCCTATCTAGCTTGCACATGCTCTCGCTTGGTCTACGTGTCATGTGCTAGGGCTCTCCAACCGTCGTCAATAGTCTAGCAACGCGGCTCGTCCAGCATTGGGAACCTCGTTTAGCATTGGGAACCTCGTCCAACGCGTCGTCTAGATGGTTAGATTTATTGTGCGTACCTGTACGTACCGGGGGGTAATGGTAGTACATTACGCATTAGAACCCTTGCTAAATTATACTAGCGACGTACCCACGATGTACGTCCTTCCGATGGAAAAGCACGAATTGGAATTAGTAACGAGTACATGTACAATGCCTTGCAATGTACTATTGTAGGACTGCACTCGTCACACATGGCAAAGTACGTAATCCACAAGGACAAAGTACGGGCGGATACAACATATCAAATAGGCATTGGAAAATATGCGGAGAAGGACCCGGGAAAGGAGAAAATCTGGAACGGCGGCATGAGCGCCAACCGGACACCGTCCGCATCTCTGGACTTCCTTTTCTTCCGCGCCTCCAAAGGGGGGACGAAGGAAGACTCGGCTAGGTGGCGAGCTGCGTCGGGGGGTGCAACGTCTATATCGGACGGGGGGGTGCGTGGATCGAGTCGGGACCGTCGACGACCTGACCGTTTTTGTTTTTGGGGTATAGCAAAAGTTAGTAGATACGAATGAATGTACATAAGAACGGTATGTAATTCAATCCACGTCATTCAATGTACTAGCTAGTAATTTTTGTGTACATGCTAACATGAAGCTCTTTGTCCAACAATTCACGTCGGACTATTTTCGTCGCTCCATGGGGATGTGTATGCGCAAAAACTTTATGCAACGCGTATCGGTTGTTTTGTATTGGGTATTTGGTTCCTACTTCCGTGTTGCTTTGCCTCGTGGTTGCGCTGATGCTATTCCTTGCTTCCCTTATGTTCGCGCGTAGCTTTTGCGTTTTTCATATCTATGTGGTCGTGCTTGCTTTTCGTCACCGCGTTTGTGATTAAGGAACAATCCGTCATCCATCATCATATCTGAAAATAAAAATCAATACGGATTGTTTCGGATAGTAGACTTCGGATAATATATTATTTTGTTATAACTCGGGTTATTTCGGGTAGTATTTTTACACCTCAATTGACAGAAACGTACTACGGCACCGGGTGCCACCATATCGGGTTAGCGCTTGACAACTGCTATGGTCATGGAACACACCCCCATGTGCCCGTGCTCTTGGTGTGTCATTAATCTCCACGATCGGCTTGTCCACGTGCTTGAAGAGTTAAAGCTTGAAGCATGGGCTCCTAAGGGGCGGGACTTGCATTTGGAGGTCCG
The DNA here is from genome assembly GCA_026401115.1 of Tetraselmis chui. Taxonomy (NCBI): domain Eukaryota; kingdom Viridiplantae; phylum Chlorophyta; class Chlorodendrophyceae; order Chlorodendrales; family Chlorodendraceae; genus Tetraselmis; species Tetraselmis chui. The sequence goes on along the minus strand of JAPMLY010001447.1, from coordinate 38,025 downwards.
TTGTATTCGGTCGGGAGCTTCTCGATATCGTCATGGGAATGTGGTGTGGTTATACTTCATGGCTCCACACAATCATCGTGTTATTGATGTGACGATCACAAGTGTTCGCACGAACATCAGTGGGCGCTCACCTCCCACACCCGGGTAGTCTTGAAGTGGGAGCTCAGTAGGGCAAACTAGATGCGGACCTCCGCACTTCCGTTTACCTTGGTATGCCTTCGATTTAGTCGGTCCATGAATACTATCCCTTCGCTTTGGAGGATGGGGCGGGGCCGGTTGACGCCTATGGCGGCTGAGTTGGTTGATCGCCCAGCAATTTTGGTGACATTTTTTCGTCGCTTCCATAGTATGGGTACAACGAGCTCTCGTTCATTGCGTTATGACAGTTGTGTCGGCATGCAACATTTTGTTGGTCGATCTACTTATATTCCCTTTTGACAGTATTTGCGGGATGCGCGGCGAGAGTTCATTTATCTTCTTTTTTATGGTGTTTATGGCAAGTTGGATTCCTATCTCGGCGATGCTTTGCATGAGGACAGTGCCGATGGTGTGGCATGATTCCTTGTTCCTCGGGCTTAGGCATGTGGGGGTTTCCCCTCCTTTTCCCTTTTGATTGGTGGCTTCTATTTCCACTGCTTTTTCTTGTAAGATTTTTTAAATTACTTCAATCGCTTCTGCCTCATGATTATCGAATAAGTATCAGTACTTTACCCCGGCCACGGATTCGCCGACGACCTCAGCCTCGCAACGGGCTCTCCCACAAACATGACCATCCAGCTCCAAAACCTCTCCCTCTTCAGCGCGTACACACGTATGATTGTCAACGTTTGGAAATGTGGCATTACTGGCGCACTATGGAGTAAAGGCAACGCCCTCTCCCTAGCCAACCGCACCCTCCTCGCGTCCCGCCTACAAAACCATTTCGTTACCACTAACACGAACAACTCCCCCATCCCCTACATCGGCCCCTCAGAATCCTACGGGGTCGTCGGGGTCGAACTAAACAGCAACCTCACCTTCACCGAGCACTGGCAAAAACTAAAACGCACAACCATATCCCTCATCAATGCCCTATCCACTTCCATGCTAACACAATTCCGCAGAATGCGCGTAATCCGAGGACTCCTCATCGGCAAGCAATTCACCCTCCAGCTCGGCCTCTTGAACGATTGCAGCTCGACATCCTCGAGGGCCAAATGTGCCGGGCACTCCGCTCCGCCGTCTCCTCGGTGCGTAACCTCCCCCGCACAGCCCTCCACCGCCCCACATCCGACATTTGCTACGGCCTCCCCTCCCTCAAAGCCCACGATGCATAACTCACAGTCTGCCACCTACACAAATTTGTGAACACACATGGATACAAAGGCCACATGGCAAGAACAGACATCCACACAATTACCACCACATACAACCACTGGCCCACATAGTCCACCATGTCACGCGGCTCCTTCCCACCCACACTCAGATGCCTAGTCTGGGCCCAACGTCACGCATGCACAATTTTCCATAATATCCTCCCCCTCTCCCTCACCAACCCCATCGCCACCACACTCCGCGCCCACTTCACCCGCCAAGACGACACCCTCCTCGCCTCACTCCGCGACAAAACCACCCATATCACCAACCGACACACTTACAAACAAGCAAACTGCGACTTCACACCCCGCCGTACATACATATCCCTCCTTCTCCGCTTTACCCCCCTCTGGCATAACAACATCACCACATGGCCACAAGTCCTCCTCCGCGCCTTCCGCTCCTCCATCCTCGTCAAATCATGCAAATCCATATCCACACTCGAAGGGGCCGCCGACTCACTCTCCATCCCCATTCGTCTCCTAGCCGCGGTTCTCACCGAACCCCTCGACACCATTCACAATCACATGCCCACCACACACCTAACCAGTAAACATGCCTCTCCACCCACCACCATCCACCATTCTTAGATTCCTCTCGTAACACCCCACATTCCATGCTCCCCATCCACCCTCTCCCCCGGCATCAAACCCCCCCGCATCAACAACACCCCTCCCATTGCCCCCACGACACACATTGAAGCGGAATACCTCTCACCCTCGGACCCTCCCTGCGACGTCACACGCATCATTTCCAAGCACAAGGACATTGAATACGGTCAAACACATTACATGGTTGAATGGCCCCCGGAACACCTCACGGAATGGGACATCCAGCTTCAACTCGACGACGACTGCTTCCGCCTCATCTCCTCCATCCCCACCTCGGTATGTCTCCCCACCCCCTCCCCATGCCTTTGCTCTATTTGCCACGACCCCCTCCACCCCGACCCCATTTCAACTTGTAGCACATGCTCGCACTTGCCGTCCATTCCCACTATCGCCCCGCTCAGGGGCCCGACACGTGGCAACGCGACATGCGCGAACTCGGACAGAAGCACGACCTCACCCGCCTACACGAGGTCCATTGGGCCCCTTGCCTCCAACTCCACGACACCATCAGTGAGATCCCCTCTGACCCCAGTACTTTCAATGCCTTCAATTCCGGCTTCGTTCCAACCACAACACCCATCCTACCCGACCCCGGACCTACCCCATGGATGCACCCCCTCATCTCATTCAACCATGACCCCATCATTTCATACCTCAACATGTTCTCCACCGGCACATTCACCATCTACACCCACCCCACCCTCCACGACACAACCATCTATGCACCCCCGACGGCCGAGCGGTCACAGCCCTCTCCGTCCCGACCTCACACACCGCACATTCGAAGAAGTGGTCTATTCTACTACCTCATCACACAACTAGGCTCCCGCTGAGAAATTCACTCACCCACATTCGCCACCAACACACGCAACAGATGGGCCACTCGTGAGGACATACTCACAACACTCCGCAACACTCCCACACCCAGACATAACACTACTCCGATCCCCTCAGCAAATCACTGCACTCACACACCTACCACTCCCTCTACCCTAAAGACATCGTCTTCTCATCCAACGGCAGCAACGCACCACACACTTAGCACGGCACTAACATCGCTAACCCGGAATACGACCCCGAATGTGTCCGACGCGCCATGGAACACGCAATCACTAGCGCCCACTTCACAGCCTCACACTCCCCGTTCGCCAGCATCCTCACATTCCCCCGATGGGAACACGCACCATACCGCCATTACAAATACATCAACTCACCATACACTCACCACCTTTTCACCCTTCCCAACGACACAAACACTTTCCTACCCCAATACCAGCACATAAGCACCCCCACCCCACGCCATTCGGTACACGCTGGATGGTGGACATCTTCCTCGTCGCCAACCCCCTCGCACTTTGTTCTTTACCCTCGCACAAAGTAATGACCGCCCTCCACAACACTCTCGAATCCATTTACAATACTCACCTTCCTAGCCCCTCAATCACCATCCCACCTCCGTCCCTCTTCGACACTTAATCCCCACACTCCTCAGGCATCTACCACTTCCCCCCTAACCCCACCCACCCATCACTTACCCCCCTTCCGCACGCCATTAACATATTCCCCCACCAGAGGAGTTCTTGCTTGGGATTGGCATGACTTCGTATACACCGACGGCTCCAAGAAGGGAGGCCCCTCCCCCCTTGGAGCACCTGCCACCCACCCCGCCTCGGATACACGTTAATTTTTGTGGTGACCTCCACCCCTCCCTCTCACACTATCAACCGTGCGGAATTCCCGGGCATCGACGGCGGCCTACAATTCGGCAATATCCACTTACTTCCGGACAGTGCGTGCTCACTCCGCCTTATCAAAGGCTACATGAATTGCCCATCCGCCTACCGACACAACATTCACCGCGACAAACTCGACTCCTTCACACACTCCCTCAAAACACGTTGCCAGTCAAGCATTCGCACCCATCTAGGCAAAATCAAAGCACACAACCACTCAATTGCCAACGACCTCGTAGACACCCTCGCTAACCAAGTTGCGGACGGAGGCCCACCCGACACAACTTGCACCACGGGTTTAGACGTGTCGATAGGACACTGTACTTGACCACACGCACTCGTACCCCAAACCCAAGGAGAACACATACCCTACATGTACACCAATTTCAAAAGAGATGCACATACGTACGTCTCCAAACACACACATACACCCCTCTCACAATCCACCACACACGTTGCCCTCCACGCCCGCACCGCGGCAGACGGGTCGACTTCGCCTTCCACAAAAAACACACATCACTCACCCATGATATCCAATAAACCCTAAACGCATAAGCAAGAATTAATGTGGGGAGTGCACAACATTCACCTCCTATCCCACAACCCCACCATGCGCTGCTCCATATGTGGCCAATTCACCATTAACGGCCTCATAGCCGGTAACTGCCAAACCATGTCCGGCTTTCGACATGACCGCCACAACAACGCGCTACAATTGTTCCGTTCCCTCATGGAACGCCACAACGGAGGCCGTTGGAAGACCATCACGGCTGACTTTGGTAACAAACCCATCAAATAATCCGCATCCCCCACACCCATGCATACCCCCCTTGACTGCCACCCCCTCGCCCCACCCACATGTCCACATGTCTAGCTGTCGCTGACGAAGGCCTCTCGCCCAACTCCCTCACCTCCTACCCTGCCATCCTCCCCGCCGAGATACTTGCCTCGGCGTTGCGATCCCCTACACACAAACCCGACTTCATCCGGCTTCTCGAGCCTAGATTCGTCGTTCACAGACGGCCGCCGACGCTACTCCTCGATTAAAAAGATTCCCATAGGGGAATGGAGATAATGCACGGACCACAACCAGTCACGCACCGCACAAATGATTGGCGATAAATACACCCCCCTCGCCAATGCCATTCGCCAACAATGGCCAAGTACCGAAGTCGGCATTCTTCCCATCGTCATGAGCCGCACATGCACACCTCACTCATCCACCATTACTGGCCTCACGTCCCTTCTCACCCTCCGCACTAACCATCCTGATAAACTCATCTCAAAAACTCGACTCGACACGACACGCATCCTAGCACAACTCCACTTGCACAATCTCCAATGGCTGTATCATCTCCTCCTGGTATACCGCATCAAATCTCGATCGACCTCACGCCGCACCTCCACCCACCGCTACCACACCCGCCCCTAATTGAAAGCTACCACCCTCACGTACGACACACTCCCAAGGGGAGGGAGTAAGAACACCCAACACCCTTTGGAGAGGTTGGACTTCGGCGGCTCACGGTCTAACCCATACTTGTAAGTTTCATGCATGGCATAGTTGGGAGGGCCAAAAGACAACAGCCGGTTTCACATTGTACATGTTGTAAACAACTTCAATTTCAATTACCATTACTATGAAAATTTCTGAAATATAACATATGTCGTGTCAGTGCAATGGTACGTTGTGCACTCACACGAGCGTCGCCGGAGTTTAAGGCTTCTTTTGCACTCACGTGATCGATGATGGGTTTCTTTTGAACTTCGCTTGCAAAACGCCGCATGTAGACACTGTTGATGCGGGCTTACCTGCCAGTCCCCTATCCAGTGATAATGGATTACAAGAAGAACAACAAGAGCACGGACAGTGGAAAACAATGGGAGGGGAAAAAAAGGGGCGCGCGCAGCAGACAAGAATGACAAGATTGAAATACCCAGGGGGCGCAAAAAGTTAAAAATATTAGATAAAAATAAATAAATATTGATACATACCAGTAGTCGGTTCAAATGCAGCGAAGGGCGAGGGCCAGCCAATCAGGTGGCAAGCAGGGCCAATCAGGGGACAAAATATAAAATGCTAGTACTTTGCTCGATAAATGAATGGCCGGTCGTCCGAATCGAGGCCCGGACAGCCTGTGTGTACGGGTACCCTTCAGCGGCTGTCAGCCGTGGGTACCTCCGAAGCGATTATTACGAGCAGCGACACAAAGCGATACTAACGGTGACGACCGACGGTGAGCGGCTCCGCTGTACTGCCACATGCAGCACAGGTGAAACCGTGGAACAGGCGGGACGAGGAGCAGCAGCACCAGCCGCGAGGCCGTCGACGCCGCAGGCCAGCAGAACGGAGTATCTTCCTCCCTCGCGAGGTCTTCCTGTGGAGTCGCAGTGACGACATAAGCTAGTGAAGCAGGCATAGGGCACACAGCACGAGCAAGGGGGAGCGCAGATAGCTGTGACGTTGGTGCTGCTGCCACGCGACGAGTGACAGGTGACACACCGCTTGGCGCTTTTATTGTAACTTCTGGCGCGGAAGCCCCGAGCGGGGGCCTCCATGGCTGACGCGGACGAGGTTCCGCACGTGGGAAATGGGGTCGGGACTGCGCTAAGTGGCCCACAGCACACGGGCGGCGTCGTTGCGAGGCGAAAACCTGAGTACGGGGTCGGCGACTTCGGGTGTGCGCACTACCGTCGACGCTGTCGCCTGGTGGCGCCCTGCTGCGGAGAGGTCTTTTGGTGTCGACACTGCCACAACGACGCGAAAAACGTCGAGGAGCCGGTAAATTCCTCCTCAGCCGCCCTTAAAGCCCGAATAGTAAATGCACCTGTTAGTCACACAGGGAAACTGTCAGACTTTTTCTTTCGCTTTCCCCCCCTGTCTCTCTCTCTCTCTCTCTCTCTCTCTCTCTCTCTCTCTCTCTCTCTCTCACACACACACACACACACACACACACACACACTCGCACACACACTCGCACACATACATATTTGGCTCCAGTGCTTGCATGTGCATTGAAGTCATTCTTTGCAACCTGGCAGCGGCTTTGCCATGCCATTTGCAACACTTCTGTAATGTATCGACCCCAATGTACATATACAACAATTTCTCACGGGTCCTTCTTTACGCGACTCACAGCGGCGGAGGCTGTCTATTGGTCTGGGTGTGTGTGAAGGGGTCTGGGTGTATGTATATGGGTCTGTCTGCGTGTGTGTGCGTGTGTGTGTCTGAGTGATGCATTGGCGTGATTTCTCGATGTTCGTGATGGACTGTTAACTATGTTGTGCCAAGCACCGTTTTTGATTGGTTGGTTTTGATTAGTTTAAGTGCATCCACACAAATGTCGCAAATTTAGTTTGTTGTGAAGAATAAGTGGGAGGCGAAGGGCGGGGCAGCAGGGGCAATGGCTCAAAACCAGAATTCTTGTATTACGTTGGAAAATACCATTGTTGACAGCATAGCACCGCATTTGACATCTTCTTGCCAGGTTCAAGTTGACACTCTTGGGTACTGTCCCCATTCCCATGTTGTCCACAGGATCCAAAGCGCCGCCACGAGCTAGAGCGGTCTAAGGTGCAGGAGGTCGTATGTGCGGTGTGTGACCAGCGACAGCCGGTGGCCAAGCGCTGCGCACACTGTGGCGTTCATTTTGGGGCATATTTTTGCGACAAGTGCAATTTTTTCGACGACGACACCACGAAGGAGCAGTTTCACTGCGTCGACTGCGGCATCTGTCGCGTGGGTGGCCGCGAAAACTTCTTCCACTGCAAAACTTGTGGATGCTGCTATGGCGTCGTGCTTCGGGTACGTCACACGGCTCATCAGATACACACACACACACACACACACACACACTCTCTCTCTCTCTCTCTCTCACACACACACACACACATACACACACACACGCAAACGCACACGCATACACGCGTGCGCGCGAGTGTGATTAATGTATGATCGGGAAGAAAATTTGGGGGGGGGGTTGATTGAGACGTAGACTCATTCTGTGAAGTTTTTGTATCTTTTTTTTTTCGCATTGGAATTTTTGGTGCATGGTTAGTGAGCTGGCAATGAGAGCTGCATTGGATTTTGGCGTGTAGGATGGGCACAAGTGTGTGCAGGACAGCATGGCGTCCAACTGCCCCGTCTGTCTGGAGTTTCTGTTTGACTCCATAAAGCCCATCTCAGTGCTGATGTGCGGCCACACCATTCACGAGGCCTGCCTTCAGCAGCTGCGCCTCAACTCCGACCCCGACCACCACGCCGGCTACACCTGCCCCATGTGTTCCAAGTCGATATACGACATGACCGATATCTGGCGGCAGCTGGACGAAAATGTGGCCGCGAACCCAATGGCTCCCCAGTACAGCGGCAAAGTCGTGCGTATTTCATGCAAAGACTGCAATCGGGAGTCTGAGGTGCGTGGGAGGCATGCGAAGCAGCATCTAAGCTCACCAATGTGTTCGTTTCATGCATTGCAGCCGGGCTGGGTCTGATGTTGAAGTTTGGGTAGATTGCGTTCGCTAGAGGTTCCTGCGGCGTGCATGCCATGGTGGGGCAAGTACGGCGTATGAGTGTTGCTGTGGAGAGGGCAGTGCACTGACAGTTGCGTTGTTGTGTGCAGGTTCCTTTCCACGTATGGCTGAAGTGTCAGGAGTGCGGGTCGTACAATACGCGGCAGATATAAATGGGATGTGGTGCTGGGAGAAGGCAGGCTCTGGGGCTATGGCAGGTAGAGCCGTAGCCAGCCGGTGGCCTCTATTGCCGACTCAGGAGCAGAGTAGAGACTCATCTATACATACACAATCTGCTCGTGCGCTTCTCATGATTGAAGTCACATTACTACGGCATCGTCATGATACCACACCGGATCACATATGCTTGCACGCGCTGCTTGTTTGGAGGCAGATATATTTGATAGGAGTAGGAGAAACGTAGCCTTATTTGTGTAGCATTGTGATGATTCACTCCCACACCTGTACAACCGCAACTACTCACATCCATGCATGCATCTAGACCCGTCATTTTCCGGGAATGTGACTATGCACTGCGCCTTTACCCTCGTAACCTTGATGCATGAATCGAAATCCCACGGTAGATATCTCCTCACCTTCTGTGTGCATCATCCGGCTACCACCCACCTTACAACATATTTCGGACATTGCCCTTCCACCGCACTCAACATACCATTGAGTCCGCTAGGACTGCCGCTTGTGCGGCGATTGTCCGACAAGGTGCGCGTCTGGGGCGCGGCGCTTGCCCACTGTCTTGTCCCCCTTCCACTCGCGAGTGGCCACCTCCCGCTGCCGTCTCACCACTACAAGAGAAGGCATGGCTCCCACCGCTGGGACGACAACATGGACGTCCGCCCCGGGAAAGAATCGCATTGTTTGGTCTGTCTAGCCAGGGTTGGTGGCAGCAATACAGAAGTAACGGTTGGTGGCGGAACCAAGTGGTTGTGAAAGCATAGTGACGGTAAATAACCTTGGTTTAGCGTCACTACTTATATGTAGGTACCTCTAATCTACAGCCCTCATAGCGACAATTATCTGCAACTGCGGACCGCGAGCGGACACCTCAGTTTGGGACCCCCCTTCGCAGATGCGCACAATGAAAGTCTAGTCATGCTGATTACGTACCTAACTACCATGTGTACGGAACACTTGCCCCTGCGGTTGGTGTTACCGTATTTAGCTGCGCGTCGTGGCCACCAAACGCATTTGCCTTTTGCTGGCGAACGGCGTGGCCAACCACCTAACAGCTGTTTCACCAACGGTCAGCTCTAGCTAGGACTAGCTTCATAAGCTAGCGTCACCTAGAGCCTCAAGCACTCTCTGCTTTGCGCTCGCCATCTTAAGCTCGCGCAACACGGTCACGACTCTCGTAGTCGTGCATGGTGTCAGCTTACTTCGTCTTGTGCGTCGTACTCGAGCGTCCAAAGACACTTCCTCCCGTTCCCCATCAGGATCGCCTAGTATGTAGCCTCCAAGGCCAACGGTTGAGCCTCGCGCCGACACCGCCAAGCCGGCCGCTCAGCCGGACATCGCGGAACAAGACCGACTCGTTGTCGCTGCCGACCGCAATTCGTTTCAAGAACACGCTCAAGCGTCTAACGCCGCCTTGCTTGCTCAGATTCAACAACTAATCGGCACACCAACATGATCGACACAACAACTGTCCATCCCCCTCTACACGTCCGAGCCGGTGGGTGGAAAGGAGGCCCCTGCGCCACCTAGCGACATGCTTGACGACGACCCCGTCCCACCCGAGGACGAGTTCGTCGACTTCGCCGCCTATAGCGAGGTCACCTCTACCGGTCTTTCGCGCCCACCGTGCGACGTTTGCGAGCCTACACTTTGGACACTTGAACACGACACAATACGCCACCTCAACGGGTGGCCACCCGCAGCGTACGACGAATACATGCACATCGTGTGCATTGCCGTCTTGGACAGTTTCACCAACGCAGCAATCGGCGAGGTTTTTTGGACGCGTTGTCGTCTTGATATGCTCCCACAACGGGGCAAAAGGTAGCCGTGGCCCTCATCCGAGCGGGCCACCGCACCCACTTGGCGACGAAGGAGAACGCCCGTACTCGACTCGGATACATTCGCCTCACCGAGGGAGGACGAACGAACACTACTGCGGACAATGTACTCGCCGAGATGGCGCACGCCCGTTTATGTACGCCCCCGCCGGTCGCAGTCTCTGGCTAGTTTGACGCCCTTCGACAAGCGTTTGTCGACCGAAAACTGGAAGTCAGCTTGCACGCCGCGAGCAAGGCAGCCACACGCACCGCCTTCGCCAAAGTCACACCCGACAAGCCCCCAAGCCCGGGCGCCAAGGCAAGAGTTGAGGCAGCGTCATACGAGAGACGCAAAGCCCCCGCGGGCGGAACATCAACAACCGCACTAGGAGGTAAAAAACCCACGCCCGCACGACTAACACACCCAAGACCTTCCCGAAGCAAGGATAGTGTGGCCCGCCGCGACGATTCTTGTAACCCATCTTCCACGGACATGCGACATTGCGTGCGGCGGCGAGGGCGCGACTGGGAGAAAATCGGCGTGAGCGGTGAAGTCGTCGGCTAGATCCGCCATGGCGTTCTTATCAAGATCAAAAACAAACAACGTCTCCCTCCTTTTAACCACAACGTCTCCATGAACAACGCCACCCCGCGGTACATGGCTTTCATGGCCAAAGACCTCCCTTGCTTCGAAGCCAACGACGCTTGGGAACGTGCCAACCCTCGGTGGATCTCACGGATGTTCTTCGTCCCGAAGCGAGACGACAACGAGTGGCAACTCATAGTCGACCTCAAGGAGCTCATTGAAATGGGAATTGAAATTGTTTACAATATGAACCGGGTGAAACCGGATGCTTTCTTTGGGCACTCCCAACTATGCCTTACAGGAAACGTATAAGTCATGCCTAGACCGTGAACCGCTTGAATCCAACCTCTCCAAAGGGTAATGGGGGCTTATCTCCCCACCCGGGGAGTGTGTCGCGTTCTAGGGCAACAAGTAGGGAAGATCGTGGGTGGGCGTGGCAAGTGGAGGTGCGGCGAGTGGTCGAGCGGAATTTCATGCCGTAGATGAAGACGAGATGGTGCAACCATTGGACAATGTGCAAGTGAGTTGGGATAGGATGCGTGTGGAGTTGAGACATGTTTTCGAAACAAGTTTGTTTGTAGGGCCAGTGCGGAGTGTGAGAAGGGAGGTGAGACTTGTGTTCGTGGAAGTGTGAGGAGTACATGTGCGGCTGATAACTATGGAAAGAATGTCGACCTTTGTACCCGGCCATTTTTGTCGAATGGCATTGGCGACGGGGGTGTACTTATCTCGAATCAGTTGTTCGGTGTGGGAGATGTTGTGGTCGGTGCAGTATTTCCACTCTCCTATCTAAGTCCATTTTATTGAGGAGTAGTGGCGACGGCCGTTCGTGTGCCCGACAAATCTAAGTTCGAGGAGCCGTCTGAAGTCGAGTTTGTGTGCAAGGAGTCGTAGCTCAGAGGAGAGTATGTCTTCGGGTAACACGGCAAGGCAAGAGGTGAGGGAGTCGGGCGAGAGGCCCTCGTCCGCAGCAACTAGGCAGGTGGGCATGTGAGTGGGGTGAGGGGGGTGGCAGTCAATGGGGGTGTGAATGAGTGCGGTGGATGAGAATGATTTGATGGGTTTGTTACCGAAGTCAGCCGTGATGGTTTCCTAGCGGCCTCCGTTGTAGCGTTCCATGAGGGAGAGGAGGAGTTGTAGCGCACTATTGTGACGGTCCTATCTTAGGCCGGACACATAGGGGCATTTACCGGCCATGTGGCCGTGGCTAGTGAATTGACCGCACATGGGGCAGCGTGGAGTGGGGTAGTGCGGGTGCTGTATACCCCCATATGAATTCTTCTTTGTGTGTGATTTGGGTGTGGGCTAGTGCTGTGTGTTTATTGTAGAATGTGAAGTTCGCCTCGTCCGCAGCAGCGCGGGCGAGGAGGCCGCCGTGTTTGGTAGTGTTAGAGATGGGTGTATGGTTGTGTTTGGTGTTGTATATATGTACGCATGGTTGAGGTTGGTGTACCTGTGGGGTGCGGGTTCTCCTAGAATTTGGGGCATGAGGGTGTATGGCCATGTCCAAGTGCCGATAGACACTTCCGAACCCGAAGTGTAGGTCGTGTCGGGTGGGTGACCGTCTACAACTTGGTTAGCGAGAGTGTCTGCGAGGTCGTTGTCGAGAGAATGGTTGTGTACTTTGATTTCGCCTAGATGGGTGCGGATGCCCGACTTGCAGCGTGTTTGGAGGGCCGGGAGCTCAATTGCTATTGCACCGACTTCAATCTCGGCTACGAGACGCTAAAGCACATCCGGCACCTTGAGCGGAAGGGCGAGTACTTCGTCTCTCCGAATTTGCTCAACAACTACTACTACGCCCTTGGGATATTTGAGGAAGATTGCAACTTGTACAAAATAAACTACCGCGGGGAACTGTTTCGTCTTGCCTGCCTCCCGATAGATTGGTCGGGCTTACCGTATTGATTTTGAAAACTCACGTAAGCCTTCACGAACCACCTCGACCGTGCCACGCCCCTAGCGCCGACGGACGCCTCTTTACCGACAAAACCCACCCGGCGCTTTTTGCGTAACACCCGCCGGCGTGGCGTCGGGCTCCTCCCCTAGATGGATAACTTCTTCTTCCTTGGCGATTCTTGCACAACCACCATACACCTCCGCGACCATATCGACGCTCTCCGCACTTCACTCGGCTTACAACGCAACGCCAAGAAGGGAATTTGGACGCCCACCCAAGTCGGCGACAACCTCGGCCTAATTGTCGACCTCGCCAATGGGGAGTTCCGCGCGCCACCTGAAAAGCAATAATGCTCTGACCTCCCCTCCTCCCCCCTCACATAGCATTATTACTTTTATAAGCATTATCGTTATTATTTCCGCTTTGACAGGGTTTCCGTGGCGAGTCCGCAGTTACGATACATACCGAAATACACCCGGATATCTTTCCCGTCATGGAATCTATAGTTGGACAGGCACGCAAAGAAGCATGTGTTGCCTAATTCCCCGCTATCAAGCCCACCATCTATGGCTAATCATGAGACTACTGCACTCTCGGCGTGCTCGCGGCTTAATATATTGGTCGCCGACTTGGGTGGGCTGACTTATAGTGTTATATGTGCAACTACCGGACGTGTGACGTCCAACTAACCGCGAGTCAACGCCGCCGATGATCTCGCACCGAAAACCGACGAACGTCACGCTAAGACGGGTTTCTATCCTATTAATGCGTTTCAGTTGCAGAAAATTGAGAGCAACTTCTCTCTCAGGGCGGGTCTTGTGTTGTGGTTGTGTTGTCGTCGGGGCCACCCTGCGATCCTCTGTTCCGGCAGCCTGCGCGGCGGTCGCGCGGAGGCGGCGTTTGTATCTAAATTTGGCAGCGCGAAGAAAATACGAGGAAAATGAATTCATTATCTCGATTTCTATTTCATAATTAGGAAGGGGGGCGGTAATGAACAAGCGTAATTTGAAATATTCCCAGGACAAATTTCTGCACCCGTACCGTCGCACGCGAAAATTCAACAGCATCAGCAAGCGTCAACGCCTCGCTCAGTGAAACTCAAACCCCGATGCGCAGTACCTGTACTGGTAGTCGTTATCGTACAGGCTTCGTCCCACGTGCACTACCGATGTGTACAGGTACCTGTACGTGCAATATTTTAAACAGCGCATCAAGTGCCGGTTTCGACAGTCGGAGTCAGGACAGTACGCGGTACGTGTTTGTCACTAAAAGCAAACGTTGTCGCTGTGACCGGTGCCGGTAGCGTGACGATCAAATTTATGTACGGGTAAAAGGATAAAAATAAGCGCGGGAACTTTCTGTAGGCAGCAGTCAAAGTGCTGTCGTACCGGCGCGTCGCGTCAAGGCGTCGGAAACATACGGCCGCGCGCGCCTGTCCGCGCGACTGCACCCGGCATATACAAAACGCGACAGAAAACAACTGTCTGGCAATAACACACCGGACAGCTGCAGATCTTCTCCCTGGAGCCAGACGTGGACACCTTATCGGCACTTGCCGACCCGAATTCTTTGTAGCACGGTCGACATTCAAGCATATCAACATGTCTGTCGGTGGCAAAACGTTCGAGCTCTTGCGCACCACGGCTGCGGTGGTGGCCTGGTACTTTTGGAGCGGCGCCGTGCTCTTCACCAACCGCCACCTACTGACCAGTGGACTCACCGCGCCAATCAGTCTCACGTTGATACACATGATCGGAAGTAGCCTGTTCGCCAACGGCGCGGTAATGCTGTGTGGCTACGAAAAGCAGTATATCCAGTCCAGAAAGCAGAACATCAAGGTAGTGCTGCTGAGCGCCACTTTCGGATTGAGTGTCGTTTGCGGAACAGCCGCTCTCAAGTTCATCCCCGTCTCCTTCAATGAGATGATCGCGTCAACCACGCCCCTCGCTGCCGCTTTGTTTTCTTTCCTGGCTACGCGTGAGAGTCAAGGGCTGCTCAAGGTGCTATCTCTGGTGGTAATCGCGGTGGGCTGCATGGTCGGCTCCAACGGCGAGCCCTCATGGCACACGCTCGGTTTCGCACTCGCGTGTGTCGCCACTGCTACGCGAGCCTTACGGACCGTTCTTGGCGAGCTCCTGCTTTCCTGCGATACGGAACGCCTGAGCAGCATGAATCTTCTGCGCTACATGAGTACCTACGTCGTCGTTATGCTCATCCCCGTGGTTTTCATCGTCGAAGGCCCTGATCAGCTGGTCAACGTGGTGCTATCGAAATTTTCAGAAGGCGACAGTTACTTTGTCTTTTGGTTTGTTTTCAACATCGTCTCCGCCTTCTCCGTCAACCTGTGCCAGCTGCTGATCACTAAGTATCTCGGCGCAGTTGCGCTTCAAGTGCTGGGAATCTTCAAGGGTGTCTGCGCCGCCGTCGTTTCGATCATCATCTTCGCCAACCCCGTTACCGTCACCTCTTCCTCCGGCTACCTTCTCACCGTCTCCGGCGTCGCCTGGTACACGACCCTCCGCCACCTGGAATCAGCAAGGAAACGCGTCAAGCGAGTGGTCGACCTCAGCAGCAGCCAGTCCGAGCTACGAGGCCGCCTCCTTCCTGGCAAGGACTCGGACTCCTCCGTATGAAAGTCATCAAGCCGCGGGGAGGTGGACGCCTCCGTTTTCTGCGCAGTCTCCTCTTCCAAGAAACTGGCATAATCCCCCAGCGTTGTATTCCGTCACATTCTACCGTCAGGTTTGCTGTCTTCCGACAGTGATTTCGTCACATTTGATAATCCATTTACAGCGCAGGTCCTTCAAAGCCTGTTGTTGCCAAGTCTACGTTGAATAAAGCACCATCCACAACTTGAACATGAGCATGATCAAGACTACCATGAAAGCCATCCACTTCCTCTGGACGCCAAGCTTCACTCTTCAGTATGGCCACGCTACGTCGCCTGGAATGGTGTAGAATCCCCAGCCCCGATGGATTCCTTTCTGGAGGTTTCTTTGCCCATTTGAAATGATTGTAAATATTACAATGCTACAACAAACTCGGTGGGTTGAGAATATGTGAGCGTAACGAGCAGTTTTATTGCTCGACCAGCGCTATTCTTCTTAGCAAGCTTTGAATCGCCGCCTGTGATAATTTACGCTACTTCGAGATGGACACAACATTTGAGTTTTTGCAAGAGAAGCTCGATTAGTAATGTCCAATCACGCTGTCAACTCCCCGTCCCATGCCCGTGGGAATTC
Source organism: Tetraselmis chui (assembly GCA_026401115.1). Lineage (NCBI taxonomy): Eukaryota > Viridiplantae > Chlorophyta > Chlorodendrophyceae > Chlorodendrales > Chlorodendraceae > Tetraselmis > Tetraselmis chui. The sequence continues at coordinate 22,073 of JAPMLY010001447.1, read as the reverse complement.
GAACAATTACGGCACAAGGCATAATCAGGTGTGCTCTCGGGCAGCAGCTATGCATGTGGTCCTGCTGGCTCACATGTTCGGCCCAACCGATCAAAGACATAAAAAGTAATCAAAAACATATTGCCATTCCGATTTGACGGCCGGTAGAGTGAGGCGAGCGCGGTGAATGACTGAGGAGGCTGCATACAGATGAAAATAGAAGGAGGGAAATCATGGAATGTACAAACGCAGGCAACGTGTGCTCTAAAAAAGGTAGGGTAGCTCAATAAAGACGCAAGCATCCACTGCCCTTATCATATACCAAGGGGCCCTTCAGCAGCCACCGTGGTGCTCACGATTACTACACGCAATGCGAGTAGCAACTTCCGGGGTGGCAAGGAGCGGTGTACAGTACGATTATCTGATATGGAGTATGCGTGGCTAAGGCACCGAAGGTGCGATACTATCTATCTATACCGGGCGGAACGTCGAGAGCCCTTCTCGGCTAAGGGTGGGGTGGAGAAGAAAGGGGTCTCCTTCACGACGAAGAGATAGAGGAAGCTGAACAATTATTGCGGGGCCGCGCCCTCTTCTGGGTCGGAGTCCGGGCCTGCGTCCTGTTCGAACGGCGAGGGTGCCACAAACCAGTCCTCGTCCTTGACACTATCCACAGCAGCCGCCGCTCCCCGCGTCTTCGCTATGGCGTCTCCGACAGGCACCGGGGGTGGCGGGGGCATGATGCCAGCGGGGACCTCGCCATCGCCGCCACCTTCGTTCGCAACCACCTCGGGCGCCTGACTGGACAGCGCCTGCTCCACCAAGTCCTTCACGTCACCCCCCGTCCCGAGAAGGTCCATGATCGGAAAATTCGTTCGAGCCTGGATTCCCCATAACAGCGTGGTGTGGCAGTCGTAGCAACGAGCCGCTTCTTCCTCGGTCTTGAAAGGTCCAAGCTGAATGCAACCACAGACATAGGCAAACCCAAGATAAATTAGAATAACAAGCACCCCCCCTCCTCAAACACACACACACACACACACACACACACACACACACACACACACACACACACACACACACGATGAAACTTCTTCCCACTCGTGTCGCACACCAATGCCAAAGTGAACAACTCTAAGCCACACTGCCTACATTTATCACAACTCAGTTCTCCGCACATAGATGCACACCCAAGTAATACCAAGCACTCACCTATGCACTCCCCCCCTTACAGAAACACAGACACAGGCTGCTCTACAGGGTCCGGATAGCTCACCTCTTTGTAAATACCCTGAAACTTGACAATCGCTACCCACGTGTCACCGCCGTCCTGAGACAAGACGCCCCGGTACTGCGACACCGCATTCTTCGTGCGCTTATGTGGCGGCTCTCCAGAATCGGTGGCTTCTAGATCAAGCCAGCACAATGTGTGTCAGTGGAGAGAAATTGCGCCAAAGAACCGCAGTGGCTGTGGCTCAACGAGCGGGCACTAACCTTGTGTCGGAGTCAACGCCCCTGCCTCGGCAGTGGTGGGCGGGGTGGCAGCAACTGCCGTCAAGCCTGACACGACGCAGAAAAGGGAGTTCAGATGAAGTGACGGCCTAGAGATTGAGAGAAAGACGAGGCCCGCAGATATAATAGGTTGTGATCGAGAGCATGATAGGTCATCCCCCCCCCCCCCCCCCAAATACACGTGCGTGCAACGTAATGAGAGGTATCCTTAATATTAATGAGTATGCAAAACAGCATTCGAAAGAGAAATGTTCACAAGAGGCTCGTACTTAGTCCGGGAAGGGCTGTGGAAGGGGTGGTTGTGCATGTTTTTTTTTTTTTTTGGGGGGGGGATCGACTCACAGTTTCCGTGGCCCAAGAGCTGCTTTCGTTTGTCGAGGTTGGTGCTGGCCATGACACCCAGTGTCCACACGGCAGCGCGGTCATGCGCCAGGGCAGCTTCCTCTGCAGTCGGGAAGGTCCCCAGGTCAATTGTTATCTGGGCCCGAAACTCAGCCCCGTCCTGCGTCCAGCAAAATCCGAATTCAGACACCGACACAAGAGAGAGCACCAAACAGCGCAGGGCGCCAAAACGCAGACTGCCCCAATTCAAATCACAACGACATCAGACACCTCCACCCCCCCTTCATGAACTACTGAAATATACCATATTGAGCTGAGTCCCTGGGCACATTTGTGCGAATGCGTGTGTGCGGGATGGAGGTGGGGAGCTGCAACCCACCTTTTGAACGCCCCACAGCTCTGCCCTGCCGAGCTCTTGCAAAAGCTCCTCCAACGTCTTAGGCGGTGGGGGTGGAGGTGGGGAAGGCACACAAGGCCCGGACCCGGCCTCACTTCGTGCTGCTGAGCAAAATGACAAGCCATGTCAAGCAGAGAGGACACTCCACATCCCAATCACCAGCGACAGCCCGTTAAACAATGAAGGCAATGCGATAAATCAGGTGCAAACATACATTTTCCAGTTTTGATTCCATCTTCGCTGTCGGAAGCGTCATCGTCGTAGTCGTCTTCGCCGTCGAAGTCGTTGCCCTCCTTGTCAAGCCGGCAGTCATCCACCTGCCCCTCCTCGTTCTCGTAGTCTGACACCGGAAAATTCGTGACCGCATCGGATCCCAGTAGTTTGATGGCCTCCCTATCATAAGCACGTGCAGCCTGGGAAGAATTGCATTTGTACTCGGGTTCAGCCACACTACCCGTACAAAATAATTCCCGTTCTACGGAGTACAAGTCTACAGCAATTTGTAGCCACGTGGCACTCAATGTGGCGCACAAACCTCGATGCCGGAGTCGTAGTAGCCCACGTGAATTTGCTTTTTCTGATGTTGGATCATAGCACGCCACTTTTTCTTTCCACGCCCCCTGCTCACCCCTCTGAAACCCCATACACAGCACATCGGATGAAATCAGCGTGGTCCTGGCTTTAGTCGCTGCTGTATCATTTGGGCACAAACACAACAGGGGTGATGCCAAGTGCAGTGCAGTGCAGTGCAGTGCAGGGAAGCACCTGAATTTTGAGGAGCGGTAAGGCTCCAGCTTGGCTGCGTCTCCAGTAAAGTCCCCAGACTTGCCTGTCTGTGGCATGGCAGCAGGAACAGCCGGCGGAATCGGCGGCACCATGACCTTCATTGGGAAGTTTAAAATGCAGTTTGGGCCAAAGGTCGCCGTTGCTTCCGCGTCCCAAGCGAGAGCGGCCTCCTCTTCCGTCTTGAACAGCCTGTGACAATGCAGCGAGACTCAGAAAACCGGCATCGTTCTAGAAAGACAGCATAGAAAAAGTATCCCCTGAATGGTCCGAGGGCGGGCGAAAGATACACACCCAACAGTGCGGGGCTTTCCGCCTGACGCGTCGCTGATCGCTGCTACGTATTGCCCAGAGGAGGGGTCGTACGTCACCCCTCTGCGCAGCCACAAGAACAGGGTGAGGAAAGGAATTTCAAATACAGCAGTATGCAAAAGGAGAGAGGCAAAATAGAGGGTTCTCACACCTGTACTTTTGGGGTGGAATGCCGATAGTTTTGCCACTCTTTCCCGCGCCCTGTTTGACAACCGGGATTGGTATGGTGTTTGGAGCCAGACCTGTTGAGTCTTTTCCCAACTCATGCGCAAGTGCAGCAGCCATGGCAGCGCCAGGTGGTAGGCCCTCTCTCGCAGCCGCGGCAGCGACCGCCGCTGCTGCTTGCACGGCTGCCTGCTGCTGCGGTGGGACAGCATTCATCACCATTTGAGTAGTGGGGAGAATGCCCGATGCCGTCATGGCCTGCACAGCCGCTGCCGCCTGCTGCTGTAACGCTTGCTGGGCAGCGGTCACAGCTTGCCCAGGCTGATCAGACACCTGACGCTGCATATGTGCAGCCATCTGGGCATGCGCCTGAGCTTGGGCCTGCTGCTGCTGGGCGTCCAGAGTCATTTGGTTGGAAGAGTTTGAAGCAGGAATGTGTTGATTCTGCATCGGGGGCTGCATCGTGCCCTGGGACACGACCGCGTGCATCTGATTGTGGTTACCGGGAAGGCTACCCTGAGAGCTGTGCCGCGACATATGACCCTGTGAAGGAGCATGCACCATCTGCCCATGTGGAGCCATCTGCTGCTGCTGTAGCTCAGGGACTTGCAAAAGGGAAGTCCCAGCAGCCACTTCCAAATGGTGTGACGAGTTGCTGCCAGGTCGTCCCATCTGAGCAGACAAATCCTGTTGCAGTTGCTGGCTGTTTGCTGACATTGCCGCTGCCATTTGTTGAGCTTGGAGAGAGTGGTTCGAGGGCGCGGTCGGGGGTAGACCTTGCATCGCCTGTTGCTGGTCAGGAGTCGTGTACATCATCTGTGTCACCACGGCCTGCTGCATATGTGCTGCCTGCTGTATCTGTATCACTTTCTCCTCGTGCTGGGCCGCCTGGTGTGCCACTTGAGCATGCTGCTGCTGCAGAGCTTGGGCAGCTGCAGAATGATGTTGATGGGCAGCTTGGGCAGCAGCCGCTTGTTGCTCGTGAGCAACTTGAGCAGCTACAGCATTCTGCTGTTGCGCATATTTCGCGGCTACCGCGTGCTGCTGGTGGGCTGCCTGGGCGGCAGCCGCTTGCTGCTGATGAGCAGAGTGGGCCGCCGCTGTCTGGTTCATCTGCATCTGAAGGTGCTGCTGAACCTGGCCACCCTGCTGCGCAGCTTGCTGAAAGTCATGCGTCTGTTGCATCGTTCCATGCTGCCCTGGTAGAGGCACCTGTGGCACAATCTGTTCAGAAGGCTGCGCAAGCTGCATCTGCCCTGAGACAGCAGCCATTCCCTGCTGCCCATACTGCTGTGTCTGCGCTGCAAGGCCGTGCACAACCTCCTGCTGCTGAGCAAACTGGTTCATCTGGGCCTGAGCTTGCGCAACTTGCTTCATCTCAGTCATCTGCTGAATTTGCTGAGCCTGGGCAGCACTGTCATGCCCAAAAGGCTGCATCATCTGGTCGTGATGAGCGTGGGTGGAAGGTTGGCTCATCTGCATCTGGTTTGCTGGAGCTTGCATACCAATCTGCTGGTGAACTATCGGAACCTGCTGCGCCGTGGAGCTCACGAGCAAGCCCTCACTCAGTCCAAAAGCCCGAGTAGACGGCTGCATCATATGCTGCATTTCGAGCTGATGCTGCATCTGCAAACTCCCTGGCACGCCGCCCACCTGGTTACCTGGCATCATCATCCCAGAACCGTCAGAGCCTGACATGCCATTAGCCAGAGCCACAGCAATCCCAGACGATCGTAACCCGCTACCTTCAGCCTGTATTTGCTCATGAGATGCCACATACTGCTGCGTTTCCTGCTGCGGAGTGTCCAGGAAGGCCATGAACTCTGTCCCTTGGTTCGCTGATGGATTCTCCAGCTGGTGGCCGATTGAAGAGAAATCAGAGTTGATTCCCTGTGAAGATGCCAACATTTCCGCCATTTCCGCATGAAATGACCCCGCACCAGTGCCTTCTTCGAAAGTAATTTGTCCATTATTCTGAAAGGCGTGGTGATCCATTGCGGCAGAGACGGAGGCGGGTGCATCAGCAGTCGAATTGATGGTAGCGCTGGGCTGACGCTGCTCCCCATTTGACAGCTGACCCGAGTCTCCCACTGACGCGTGTCCAGACTGCGCGGATTCCATCGCCTGCGAAATACCTGTTGACTGGCACAGGCTGTGCTGAGAAGCTCCTGAAACTTGAGGCACCCAGGACTGATCTTGCCCAACATCAAAATGGGCAGATCCGTCAAGATTAGTTGGCTGATACTGCATGGTTGGCGCCGGGCCCATCCAGGCGGACAGCTTAGGAGAAGCCGCCAACTGCAGGAATAAAGCTATTCACTCGCGCCAAAAGGAACCACCTGAGCCAAGAGGGGCCACAATAAGACGCAGTAAATACCTAGGCCTATCACCATGCACACGAACCAGATGAATGCACAACAAACAGTGGCAACAACACAAACCATGCTTGGCAGGGGTTCTCACCTTTCTAGTGCGGCCTGGTCAGGGAGACACTGGGCCATACCCAACGGCACGACGCCTTGCACAACCCACACCAGTGCCCAGTACCTTACCTGTGTGAACTTTGAACCTGTTGACAAGAGCACAGACAGAGCGTGCGCACAGAGAGTCAGACGCTAAGCCATAGCGACGAGAGTGCTACACAAGCTGCGCCCCAGTGGCGTTTCTCAGTTGCTTCACAAGCTTTGCTTATCAAGTTAGAGACAAAAGCGCCCGGCTTGAGCGTGAAATCAAGCTCCTCCTAGTGCTAAGAATTCGGTTTCGTGAAAATTGCAAGCTGTGAGCCTAAAACCGCGTGCCGGACCAGGTTGATTACTATTTCGGACGCGTTTTCAGAGACACACATCCCGCGCACATCAACTCAGGCCCGGGAAGCGTGTACTGATCGGAGCGCCACGAGGGTGCGTTCCCCGGACGCGGTCACCACGCCCACCCAGTGAATGACCTAGCCCGTACATACCACGGTGGATAATCACACCAGTGCTGAAATCCCATGCGTAATTGAACATCCGGGAAGCTTTGACTAGTCCCGAACCTGTCCCCCTCCGCGCGTCTCTTGGACTGGCGTCTGTCCGTAAAAGCACCACCTGGCGCCTTCCAGACGACGAAATATACGGTCCCGGGGTGCATCGTACCCTAACTAGGGGAGCTGAAAATCGGTGATAAGTGCAGCCAGAGAAATCAAGAGCCCTGAGAAAAGCGGGCATGTCCCTAAACTCGCGTTCACCGCCATAGCACGGCGTGCAAAGAGCGCGAAGGTAGAAAACGCAGTTGCCGATAAACCAGTCCCATGTCCAGTGATTCTACCAACACCTGTCAAAGATGCCGCATACTTTTCACAAATTCAGAGCAAAACTACTACCACTTCGGACAGTACCTGACCTGTTGGGAAGCGCGAGTCAAGAGAATGCAAAGACTTGCTGGCGGCGTAATATTGAAACCAGCTTCTGTGGGCTCGTATGATTCGCTGCAATTGTGGCTGCTGCGCGCTGCGCGAACACGCTGCGGCGGGAGTGGAGGCAGTCAGACGACGGCGTTGCGACTGCAAGCTACGCAGTACGCAGGGCTATTCACAAACGCCCGTCGAGGCGTCATGCTCTCTCACGTCGTGTGGTACGTTTTAGTAGTTGATGCTTTATATCAAGTATCCGCCTGGCAATGGTGTTCCGTGTTCCTTCTCATATTTTTAGTTATAATTTCTGGCACCTGACTCTGAGGTAGCCATAGCGCTCATCCAACCCTCACTAAATAAAGTGAATGAACAAAAATCCTTCCATTATACGGTAGCCCGTATCGCTTCTGTACGAGTGGTCATCGAGCGGGGACGGTGGATGCTACCCGTACTAGCGCGGTATGATCGTACTATCAGTCCCATAGCGCGATATCCCGGGCCGGGCGGGCGCAAAAATTAAAAAATCATATTTATTCGATTGCGAGACTGGTACGGGTACAGGTACGGATTACGCTACCAGACGTTCGTCGTGCAAGTTCATGCAGCGACTTCATTACTGTCGGCGAACAGTCAAATGTCAGGAAACAGCCGCATACCGACAGCATGCAGGCAAGGAAAGAGGTTGGTGGTTGTTACAGAAGCTGAAATTGAAATTGAAATTGTTTACAACATGTACCGTATGCGCCGGTTTTTCACCAAAAAGCCGGATGCGTCGGCTGCTGTCTCTGGGCCCTCCCAACTATGTCAAACAGGGAACTTACAAGTCAGGGCTAGACCGTGAACCACCTATGTCCAACCTCTCCAAGTGTGGTCGGGGGTTTTACTCCCCCCCGGGGAGGGTCTGAAGCGGTTTAAAAGCGGTGTGCAAGAATGGCTTGGGGAGGTGCGTTATGCGGAGGCTCGGCGAGTGGTCGTGCGTGATTTGGTGCGGTAGACAAGGAGGAGATAATGCAGCCATTGGACGGTGTGTGCATGGAGTGAAGAAAGGATGCGAGTTACAGAAGCTACGGTTGCACACGCGCAGCCGTTGCAATACATGAAGTTGGTATATACAACGCGCATGGATGTGACTAACATGTACGGGTACGTATTGAAATATTGTACAACGATAGCACATCTAGATCATTGATCGTCATGTGCAAGCCAGATGACCCTATGCACCGCTTGAAGACCATGGTGTACGTGGGTTGTGGAAGGGCCTTGGTCATGCCATGAGCCAACAAGTCGGAATGGGGATGATCGCAATGGTGAGTGCATTCACGAGCTCTCTAGTGCATGGCTAGTAGTAGTGGTGGCGAATGTCGATATGTTTGGTCCTATGGGAGACAATATGTGAGAATTTGTTAAGACGTTGACGTTTCATCGGGCCATTTGTGTTGATAGGATGATCCCACTATCGGCGTACATGCGGCGAATCCATTGTCTGCAGTAACTCCGGAAAGTCATCGTAGAGTAACGACCGGAAGTTTTCACGTTGTTCTTGAGTAGTGGAGTACGCTCCTCTCCGGTGTGAAATTCCGCCGGTTGTTTCGCGACTAGCGAGACGCCAATCACGTAGAATTCAGCGTTACGTCCCTTGTTTCGGCGTGTCTTGCGCACGAGCTTTTGAATCAATCAATCAGCGTCGAACGAATCCAGCAATAGCGAAAGCGTGCGTCGACCAAAGAGCTCCGAAACCAACATGTCATTTTGCGTCCAGAGGTAAGTGCAAAGACAATATATTATGTTATGCTTGCTATTATTGTTGTCACTGCACTTGGAAGTGCATATGAGAAGGATGTTTGATTGTTAAGTGTTCAACAATATACAGTAATTCAACAAAGGAATGGTTAAAAGGTTCTGTCACCTCCCCCTAGTGCACTAGGCTTAAACAGTTTTTGCCTAGCTAGCTTGCAATTGAAATTGAAATTGAAATTGAGATTGAAATTGTTTACAACATGTACCGTATGCGCCGGTTTTACACTAAAAGCCGTATGCGCCGGCTGCTGTCTCTGGGCCCTCCCAACTATGCCATACAGGGAACTTACAAGTCAGGGCTAGACCGTAAACCACATAAATCCAACCTCTCCAGGGATGTTCGGGGGTTTTACTGTCGTGCGAGGGGGCAATGTGCGGAGGCGCGGCGGGAGGTCGTTCGGGACTTTATGCGGTATATGAGTAGGAGATGATGTAGCCATTGGACAGTATGTGTGGCGGTTAGCCTCTGAAAGCTAAACGCTAGCACAAATCTGTTCTAGTCTGTCTAGCTCTGTGTCGTAAGATTGCAGAATGATGTTGTCGAGAGGCAATTGATGAAAGATGTTTCACTGCTGTACTTGGGCAGTAGATATTGTAAATGAACAAAGGAATTGTTAAAAGGTTCTGTCACCTCCCTCTACTGCACTGGGCTTAAATAGGTTTCAGCCCAGACTGGTTACGCCTGCAAGCTATGCTTACGTGTCAGGCGTTAGTGCTGTTCAACCGTCGTCATCTGCCTCGAGACGCGGCCTGCCTAGCATTGGGTTTCACGACGCGGCTCCTTCTGCATTGGAGAGCTCGTTCTGGCGCGTCATCTGGCTAGTTAGATTAATTATGCATATCTGTACGTACCGGGAGGTACTGGTCGTACTGTAGCATCAGCACCATTACAATATTGCAGTAGCGACGTACCCACGAGTATACGTCCGTCCTGTGGAAAAGCACGAATTGGAATTCGTAACGAGTACCTGTACAATGTCCTGCAATGTACTGTTGCAGGACTGTACTCGTCACACTCGTACCCTCCCCCTCTTGACAGATCAATGAGGTCGCCGCGAGGCAGACCTCCGTGGTTCTTGGCTCCTTTACTGAAGCAATTACTGGGACTCAGGAATGCGCGCTGGATGAGCGTGCATAAAATCAATGTACGCCTGAGTCTTGGCGAACTTGCGCCATTGGGGCGTCTCCAAGAATTCTTGTAACGCAACTGTTCGATGCACCTCGTTCAATCGGTGCCAGACAGGTGGAATGTCGTCATCACTGAAATGCGTCATGAAGAGCAAATATTTGCCTCGTCGCCCAGGTAGCGACTTGATGCACACAGCAGAGATGTGTGAGATGTCAAACTCCTCGTCGTCTCCTTCAGGGACAGTCACCGGGACAGCTGGCCGTAGCAGAGCGGTAGAGCAGGGTCTTAAGTTGTTAACGTGGAACACAGGATGTAAGCGTACTGTCGCTGGAAGTTTTAATCTGTAACTGTGTTTCCCAATCTGCTCCTCCACTGAAAAAGGGCCAAGCTGTCTGTCTCTGAGTTTCCTGTTCGGCTGTCCTCGCAGAAAAAGATTTGCTGTGACGACTGAAACCTTGTCTCCCTTAGCGAAGTGTGGCGCTGTAGATGGTTCTGTGCGCGCTTGCATCTCGTTCTTGTGTAGTTGTAACACTGAGCGTACCAAGCTGTGTACTTCCTGTAACAATCTCAACCGTTCTGTTGCGTCTTGCGAAAAAGGAATCGATGGTCGCATGCTGAAGAGCAGGTCAGGAGGCTCCTCAGGAGAAAAACCAAAGTTAGCCTCGAACGGCGTGTGCTCAATTCCAAGTGCACGCGAAGCGTTGTACGCAAACTCCACTTGCGGTAAAAATGTCGACCAGTCAGAGCCATCATAGCAACAGAAGCAACGAAGAAGCTGCTGAAACGTGCTGTTCACGCGTTCTGTTAGGCCGTCTGTTTCCGGGTGTCGGCTGGTAGACATGTTTAGTCGCGTTCCAAGGCGTCTCCACAATGTCTGCCAGAAGGCGCTGACAAATTTCGGGTCGCGGTCACTGATCAGCACACGGGGCAGTCCATGTAAACGGTAGACTCCCTGTAAAAACAAAGTTGCAGTTTCTTCGGCAGTAATCGACTCTGTGCATGGCAGAAAATGGGCCATTCGAGTTAGATGGTCTACTACAATCAGCACACTGTTAAAGCCGTTGCTCTCAGGCAAGTGTGTCAGGTAGTCAAGACCAACTGTGTGCCACGGTCTGGGTGGAACAGGTAGCGGGTAAAGAGTCGCGGCCATCTGAGGTCGAATCTTCGCTCGTCGGCACACGACGCAGCGTTCACAAAAATCTTTCACATCTTGGCGGATTCGTTTCCACCAGAATCTGTCGAGTGCTTTAGCAAGAGTGCTAGCAACTCCTCTGTGACCGGCTGACGAACTTTCGTGCAGCTCTGCGATCAATCTCAGTCGGAGCTCAGAGTTCTGTGGAATACAGAGGCGATTGAGACGCCAAAAGTACCCGTCTCTGGCTTCTATCCGGCTGTCTCTTGTCCACTCACCATCGTCCCCATAAAACGAATCTCGTGAGAACCCCTCGCGAATGAGATCAGCGAACTCAGGGCTCAGCTGCAACGCGTCAACAGTCAGTGAATTTAACTGTGCGTCTTCAAACAGCAGCTGGGACTTCCGTCGTAATTCTCGATCTGACGGAACCTCGCCATCCCAAAATAAGGGTACTGTGGCCTGAGGTACGAAGTCTGGTCGCCGGCTTAACGGGTCAGCTTCGTTCAGAGCTCCCTTGCGATATGCAAGTGTCATCGAGCCCACAAACGGTTGCAAATCCCGCAGGTATCTTGCTTGCCGCTTGTTCAGCCTGTTGTTTGGTTGCCTGAGCAGGTGCCGCAGTGTGTCGTGGTCTGTTACGACAAGGAACTTAGAACAGCCTTCAAGATAGCACCTCCAATGCTTGACAGCTTCGCATACGGCCAAAGCTTCTAAGTCGTACGCAGAGTAAGTGTTACCACGCTCAGCTGGATTCAGCTTACGCGCCCAGTAAGAGACTGGTTGAAGACCGCCTCCTTGGTCTTGCAACAGGACTGCTGCAATCCCCACTGTTGAAGCATCTGTAGCTACGGTGAACGTCGCGTCCGAGCCGACCTCCGGAAGGATCAGGCATGGCGCGGAAATGAGCCGTAACTTGAGAGTCTCGAAGGCTTCCAAACAGGCAGGCGTCAGCGTAACCTTCTGTGGCTGGGACTTCCGCAGTAAGTCCGTCAATGGAGCCGTAAGGTCGCTAAAATGGTGTATGAATCTCGCATAGAAGTTGCAGAACTGTACGAAACTGCGAACCTCCTTTTGCGTCTTGGGCACTGGCCAGTCTGCAACGGCCTCGACTTTCTTTGTGGAAACCGAAATTTTTCCGGCTGACACAGTGTAGCCCAGATACTCCATTTCTTGCAATCCGAAGAAGCATTTCTTAAGGCGCAATTTCAGCCCTTCCTCCTTGAATCGCTGTAGCACTAGACGCAGGTGCTCCAGGTGCTCTTCTAGAGTTCGACTGTAAATACAGACGTCATCCAGGTAGACTGTCACGAACTTATGTAAAAAGTCGCGAAGTATGTCGTTCATCATTCGCTGAAATGTAGCTGGTGCATTACACAGGCCAAACGGCATGGCGACCCATTCCATTAAGCCATCAGGGGTCTGAAAAGCCGTCTTGTGAACGTCCTGATCACGCACTCGAACTTGCCAGAATCCAGAAGCGAGGTCGAGGTGTGTGTAAAAGTTCGCGTCCTTAAGTTCGTCCAGTGTGTCGTCCACACGCGGTAGTGGGTAAGCATCTTTACGCGTAACCTCGTTAAGACCGCGGTAGTCAATGCAAAGACGTAGCGAGCCATCAGCTTTTCGCACAAAAAGAATTGGCGAGCCGAATTCACTGTAACTGGGGCGTATCAACCCAGCTTCCACTGCGTCTTTAAGCTGTCGATTAAGCTCAGCGCGCTCTGCGGGTGACAATCTGTTCAGACGTTGACGTCGCATCGGGCCAATTGTTTCAATGGGATGATCCCACTGTCGGCTTACAGGTGGAGAGTCGACAGGTCGCAGTAACTCCGGGAAGTCATCAAAGAGTAAAGACCGGAAGTTATCACGTTGTTCTGCTGTGAGTTCCTCTCCAGTGTGAAAGTCTGTCGTTTGTTCAGCGACTGACGTAAGTTCAATGACGTAAAAATCAGCATGACGTCCTCTGCTGCGGCGCGTCTTGCGCATGAGCTTCTGAACTTTCGTAGATGACAGAAGTAGACACTCAGGGCGTCGTTCCTCGAGTGTAGTCTCCACAGCTGTGCCGTCCATTAGTGTAAAAATTCTGGTTGTACCAAATTGTAAAGAGGCCTGTTCGTCATCAAGCCATGGTAAACCCAGGATTAAATCAGCTGTGCGTAAATCACGTAAGACATAAAAAGTCCGGTGAAACTCGTGTCGAGCCAGCTCAAAAGTGACGTCGCAGACTGTCGTAGAAGTCACTCGTTGTCCATTAGCAAGTCGAACTGGGGTTTTACTGGCAGACTTCCGAGTCTGTAAAGCAAAGCGTCGTACAAAGTCCTCTGACACAAAATCAAGTGTCGCAGCACAGTCCACTAATCCAGAAATGTGGTGTCCGCCATCAGGAGTTTTCACAGTCAGCTCTGTTCGAATTAACGGGCGAGCTTCCGTGAGGTCAGTCAGTAGGGCTGTAGCTGTCGAAGAAAATTGTCGCAGCGTAGCGATGGACTGTTCCGAGTCGTCTGTTGGTACAGGTACCGAGTCGGGTTGATCAGGTGCTGTAGGTTCTGGTAAGTCGTTAAACGCACAATCTGCGTCGACTAACCACAGCTGTACAGGCCAAGGGGCTGGAGCAACCACCTCCTGTTGCGCTGGATTCTCCAGTGACTGACGTGTAAAAAGCTGTGTCCTTGCTGGGAATTCTTGATAGAGTTTCCAGTGCTTAGTCACCTGAGTAAATTTCGTCCACTTCGGTAGTACAAATACAGCCATCGTAGATGTCGGAGATGTTCGACGACAATCCTCAAAATGCTGCGCAATCTGCTCAGCTAACTCCCAGGGTGGGTTGATGAACACCCTCTCTCCTGTCAAGTCTCTGTCTAGAATCGAGTCACTCGGCGAACAGTGAGGTAAGTCACCGTGCGAGTTAAGACCTTCATCATCAGCACATCCTTCCAACGTGAAGTTGAATCGTGCATGCAGAGGGTCAAAGACTGAGTCAACCAGTTTCCAATCAACTGAACGTCTGGTTACAGGTTTACGACTCTGTCTCTGCTTAGTCTGACGACGACGACCTGCTACTTGCGTTACAGGTGTCGCAATTGTAGTCGATGGAGATGCCGAAAGTTTATCGACGACCTCTGTCGCTAGCAGTGTCTCAGAATGAACAGTAGATGTAGCCGGCTGCTCCAGTTCATTTGTAGAACAGCCTTGCCACCATCATTGCTTCTTAGGTTGCATTGGTGCCTTGCCTTTGAACTCCGGGCATTGGAACAAACGGTGTCCCTTCTTGTGGCACTTGAAGCAAAGTCCTTCGTCCATGTGTCGCTTACGCTCCTCAGCTGTCATTGCATTTGCGATTGAATTAAAATCTTCGCGACCGGATGGTTGACCACGTCCACCATTGTTGCCACCACGACCACCATTGTTACCACCTCCACGTCCACGTCCGCGGCCTCGTCCTCGGCCACCCTTGCTACGTTTCCAGACGTTAGAGGCTTCCTCAAAAGGGTCTTCAAGGTTGCGCTTGCGAGAGGATTGGGATTGAAATTGTTTACAACATGTACCGTATGCGCCGGTTTTTCACCAAAAGCCGGATGCGTCGGCTGCTGTCTCTGGGCCCTCCCAACTACGTCAAACAGGGAACTTACAAGTCAGGGCTAGACCGTGAACCTCCTATGTCCAACCTCTCCAAGTGTGGTCAGGGGTGTTTTACTCCCCCCCGGGGAGGGTCTGGAGTGTTTGACAGGTGATGTGCAAGAAGGGGCATGGGTGGGTCATTATGCGGATGCTTGGCGAGTGGTCATGCGTGATTTGGTGCGGTAGACAAGGAGGAGGTGGTGCAGCCATTGGACGGTGTGTGTATGGAGGGTGGAAAGGATGCGAGATGTGTCAAGGCGAGTTTTGGTGATGAGTTTGTCCGGAGGGTCGGTGCGGAGGGTGAGTAGGGAGGTGAGACTTTCGATGGTGGATGAGTGCGGTGTGCCCGTGCGGCTCATGACTATGGGTAGGATGTCGACCTCTGTACCTGGCCAGTGGTTGCGTATGGCGTTTGCGAGGGGTGTGTATTTGTTCCTAATCAAGCGGGCTGTGTGTGAGAGGTTGTGGTCGGTGCAGTATTTCCACTCCCCTATCTGAATTTTTTTGATAGACGAGTATCTACGGCGTCCGTTGTTGTGGCCCACGAAGCGAGGTTCGAGGAGGCGAATGAAATCGGGTTTATGTGCTGGGGGACGCAGCGCAGAAGGGAGGATGTCGGAGGGGAGGATAGCGGGACAAGAGGTTAGGGAGTCGGACGAGAGACCTTCGTCAGCATCAATGAGGCGGGTAGGCATGTGGGAGGGGTGTAGAGGATGACAGTCAAGAGGGGTGGAGGAGGTGGTGGGGTGGGTGAAAGATTTGATGGGTTTATTACCGAAGTCCGCAGTGATAGTTTCCCATCGACCGCCATTGTGGCGCTCAAGGAGAGACAGTAGGAGTTGTAGCGCGCTGTTGGCGGGCGAGTAGGGCGCCGTGTTTGGATGATTGTGAGAGGGGTATAAGTGTGTGTTTGCAGCTTTGAGTGTGTGCGTCGGCTTTGAGGTTTGTGTATATGTGGGGTATAGGTTCGCCTAGGGTTTGTGGGATGAGGGTGTAAGGCCAGGTCCAGCGTCCAATGGACACCTCCGAGCCTGTGGTGTATGTTGTATCTGGTGGGTGGCCATCAGCGACCTGGTTAGCGAGTGTGTCTGCGAGTTCGTTGCCGAGTGAATGGTTGTGTGCTTTGATTTTACCTAGATGTGTGCGGATGCCCGCTTCGCAGCGGGTTTTGAGGGTGTGTGTGATGGAGAGGAGTGTGTCTCGGTGGATGTTGTGCCTGTATGCGGAGGGGCAGTTAAGGTAACCTTGTATGAGGCGTAGGGAGCACGCACTGTCGGTAAGGAGGTGGGTATGTCCTAGTTGGAGGCCAATGGCGATACCAGCTAGTTCGGCACGATTTATGGTATGGGAGGGGGGGGTAGAGGTCACCAAGATTCTGATGTTGGTGTCCGAGGCGGGGTGGGTGGCTGCCGCTCCAAGAGGGGAATTGCCTCCTTTTTTCGAGCCGTCTGTGTATACGAAGTCCTGCGTGGTCCAAGCAAGGATTCCTCTGGTCGGGGAGTAGGTTAGTCGTGTGCGTTCTTGTAGGGGGTGGGTAAGGGGGTGGGTGGGGTTGGGGGGAAGGTGGTATATGCCCGCGGAGTGTGGGGTGTAGGAGGTGGTGAGGTGTGATGGTGGGGTGTTGATGGTGGGGTTTGGTAGGTGTGTGTCGTAGATAGATTCTAGGGTGTTGTGGAGTGCGGTCATGGCTGTGTGCGAGGGAAGGTTGTGGAGTGCGAGTGTGTTAGCGACGAGGTAGATGTCTACCTTCCAGCGTGTGCCGAAAGGGGTGGGGGTGGGGTGGCCGGTGTGTTGGTCGGGGGGTAGGAAGGTGTTCGCATCGTTGGGGAGGGTGTATAGGTGGTGTGTGTATGGGGAGTTGATGTATTTGGAATGGCGGTATGGTGTGTGTTCCCATCGGGGGAGAATGAGGATGGTAGCGCTGGGGGTGTGTGTGGCTGTAAGGTGTGCGCTGGTGATGGCATGTTCCATGGCTCGGCGCATGCATTCGTGGTCATATTCGGGGTTAGCAATGTTGGTGCCGTGCCATGTGTGTGGAGCATTACTGCCGCTGGATGAGAAGACTATGTCTTCTGGGTAAAGCGAATGATAGGTGTGTGAGTGGAGTGATTTGTTGAGGGGGTCGGAGTAGAGTTCTGTCTGGATGTTGAATGTGTGGCGCAGAGCCGAGAGGAGGTCCTCTCTAGTGGCCCATCTGTTGCGTGTGGTGGTGGTGGGTGTGGGGGATTGAATTTCCGACCGGGAGCCTAGACGATTAAGGAGGCGATAGACCTCCTCTTCGAACGTGTGGTGTGAGAGGTCTGGGCGAAAGAGTTGGTATAGATGACGGATGCGGGGACCGTTAAGGGTGGTAACCGCGCGGCCGTCGGGAGTGCAGAGTATGGTTGTGTCGGGGAGTGATGGATGTGCGTGGATGGCGAATTTACCGGTAGGGAGCATGTCAAGATCAGGGTTAATGGGGTCGTGGTTGAATGTGATTAGGGGGTGTGACCACGGAGGAGGTCCGGGTTCTGGCAGGATGGGTGCGGTGGAGGGGACAAAGCCAGAGTTAAATGCGGTGAGGGCGGTGGGGCCGGAGGGGGTCTCACTGATGGTGTCGTGGAGTTGAAGGCATGGGGCCCATTGGACCTCGTGGAGGTGTGTGAGGTCGTGTTGTTGGCCGCGAGCACACCAGTCGCATTGCCATGTGGCAGGACCCTGGGCTGGGCGGCATTGTGAGTGGATAGCAAAGTGCGGGCATGTGGAGCAGGTGGAGGAGGGTTCCAGGTGAAGAGGGTTATGGCAGAGGGAGCAATCAGTGGGGGAGGGGTGGGGTAGGGTTACCGATGTGGGGGTGGAGGAGATGATTCGGAAGCCTTCGTCTAGTTGGAGTTGGATGTCCCATTCTGTGAGGTGTTCCGGGGCCCACTCGACCATGTACTGTGTTTGTCCGTATTCTGTGTCTTTGTGTTTGGATATAATGCGTGTTACGTCGCAAGGAGGGAAGTGGTGGTCTGTGGGGGTGAGATATTCCGTGTCTATGTGTGTGACGCGGGGGGTGGGGGCGGTTGTGGGGGGGCGGGAGGGGTGGATGACTGGGGAGAAGTTGGAAGGGAGTCTAGGAAGGTGTGGGTCGAGATAGGGGAGCCAGGAGGGATGGAGGGTGGGGGGGGGGGAGGCGTGTTTCGTATTGAGGTTCGTGACAGGGAGGCGGTTGTGGATAGTGTCAGTGGGTTCGGTGAGAATTGCCGCGAGGAGGCGAATTGGGATAGTGAGAGAGGTGTCGGACCCTGTGAGTTTGGAGATGGACTGACTGGATTTGAGGAGGATGGAGGAGGTTGTGGCGCGGAGGAGGACTTGTGGCCACGTGGTAATGTGATTCTGCCAGAGTGGGTTAAGGCGGGGAAGGAGAGAGGTGTGTGTTTTACGGGGAGAGAATTCGCGGTAGGCTTGTTTGTAATGGAGTGGGTCGGTGATGTGTGTGGTTTTTTCTCTGAGGGAAGAACGGAGTGTCGCGTCTTGTCTGGTGAAATGGGTGCGAATAGTGGTGGCAATGGGGTTGGTGAGGGAGAGGGGAGGGATGTTGTGAAATAAGGTGCCGGCATCGCGTTGGGCACGTACAAGGCATCTGAGCGTGGGAAGGGAGAGGCTGCCTGCCATTATGGATTCAGTGGGCCAGTGGGAGTACGTGGTGGATATTTTGTGTATGTGGGCTCTGGCCATTTGGCCCCTGTAGCCGGGGGTGTTCAGGATTTTGTGAAGGTGGCAGACTGTGAGTTGAGCGGCATGGGTTTTGAGGGAGGGGAGGCCGTATCCGAGGTCGGATGTGGGTCGGTGTAGGGCAGTGCGGGGGAGGTTGCGTACCGAGGAGACGGCGGAGCGGAGGGCGCGGCAGATTTGTCCTTCAAGGGTGTCCAGTTGGGAGTCGCTGAAGAGTCCCAGTTGGAGGGTAAAGTGTTTGCCGAGTAGGAGGCCACGGATGGCGCGTATTCTGCGAGATTGGGTTAGTAGGGAGGTGGAGAGGGCGTTGATGAGGGAGGTAGTGGTGCGTTTGAGTTCGTGCCAATGTTTGGTGAAGGTGAGGGAGGTGTTGAGTTCGACTCCGAGGACTCGGTACGTTTCCGAGGGGCCAATGTAGGGAATGGGCGATGGTGTGGAGTTAGCGGTTATGAACTGCGATTGTAGGTGGGAAGTGAGGAGGGTGATGTTGGCATGTGAGAGGGCGTTACCCAAACGCCAAAGGGCACCGGTGATGCAGCATTTTTGGATGTTGACGGTCATACCTGTGTAGGCGCTGAAGAGGGAGAGTTTCTTGAGTTGTGTGGCCATGTTGGGGGTCGAACCCGTGGCTATGCTGAGGTCGTCGGCGAATCCGTGTCCTGGGTATGTGGCTGTGGGTTCTGTAGGGTCAACGTTAGTGGTGGGGGGTCCGGGCCGGTAGCCCCGGCTGCCCACCGTGAGCCAGCGGAGAAAGGGTTCAAGGAAGAGGGTGAAAAGGAATGGGGAGAGGGTATCTCCTTGCAGGGTACCTCGATTAATGTCGATGGAGGGGGTGGGACCATAAGGGGTAAGATAGTCCGTGGAGGAGACTCCGTAGAGGTGTTCGCATGTATCTACAAAAGTGGAGGGCATACCGAGTTGTCGCATGTGTTTGAACATGATGCGGTGGTCTGCGGCGTTGAAGGCGCCTTTGAAGTCCGCGTACATAACATAGATGTCTTTCTTGTGGAGTTTCGCGTCCTCCATGGCCATGATTATGGAGGAGAGGGCGTCGTGGATGCTGCGGTGTTGTCGGAATCCATCTTGTTGGTCGCTAAGTATGCCGTGGGTTTCGGCGTATTTCGAGCCTGCGTCTTTTATTAGTGCGGTCCACAGCTTAAGGAGGTTATTCATGAGGGCGATGGGGCGGTAGTTGTCGAGGAGGGTAGGGTCACCTTTTTTATGTAGGAGGCATGTAGTGCTGTGGCACCATTCAGGGGGTGTGTAGGAGTTGTGGGCGAGTAGGGATAGGAGAGAGTAGAGGGCGGAGCGGGTTTCTGGGGGTAGGAACTTCAGGATTTCATTGGGGATACCGTCGGGGCCGGGGGCCTTTCCTGTGCCGAGGGAGTTGAGGGTTTTATCGAATGTATCTCGGGTAATCATGTCGGCGAGAGTGAGAGTGGGGTCACCGCGGGGTTCGATGGTGTAGTTGTCGGGGTTATCAGGGTGTTCCCAGGGGGGTATGGGTAGGTCGGGCGGGGTGGCGCGCATGAGTTCGGTGGTGAAGTGGGAGTGGATTGCGTCGATGACGGCCGAAGGGGAGGAAGCCACGGTCTTATCGGGTTTGGTGATGCGGCGTAGGGTGGATGTTGCGGTGGTCGCCGGGAGGAGGCCACTTTTAATTTTCAAGCCGCGGTGGGTGGATTTTGGGGAGGCGTCGTAGGCATTATTGGCGCGGGTTTTAATCTTTTGTAGTAAATCTGTGGTGGTGTTTCGGAGGAGAAGGCGTATGCGCGCCTGGCATCTGTGACTGATTTCGGTAGGGGAGAGGTAATCGGAGGTTTGCAGGAGGGATTGGGCGAGGGGAAGAGGGCCTTTGTTGGTACTACATCGGCGGAGATTGCGTATGAGTTTACGCGTCTTTTTAGATAGCCAGGTAGGGGGAACGGTCGAAGTAGCGGGGCGGGGTTTCTTTGGGGGAAGGAGGGGCCAGATGGTGGCTGCGTGGTCCATGTGTTGGGAGAGGAGTGTGGTGAATTTGGATGCTAGGGTGTCGAGGGTGTCGGGAGTGGCCTGGTAAGGGGAGGTATTTATGATTTCCGCATGTAGGGAGGCTGTGGTGTTGAGGAGGTGTGGTGTACTACGTTGGTATGAAGTAATGTGATGTGGCAGGAGGGGGAGTTTAAAGGAGAATTTGCGGGTGGTGTGGTGAGGTTGTGGTGGGTCGTGGGTCGCGGGTGGTCGAGCGATTAGGGAGGAAGGGGCAGGGATGACGAGGTGAATCGCTGAGTGGTCGGAGAAGTGTGATGGAGAGGTAAAAGTGGAGCATGCGGGTGGGTTGAGGGGCGGGGTTGCCCTGACCTGGTGTGGTGGTCGTTTGAAAGTCTCCTCCCCAGAGGATACGGTGTGTTGGGTAGTCGTCCGAGAGTCTGAGGCGTAGGCGAGCCCTTGCTAAAGCGGATGGTGTCGCCTGTTGCACAATTTATTAACCGCAGACTCGCACTACGCACCTTAACGAGTCGTGGAGCTTCCGACGGTGAATGCGAACTAGCGCAAGCGTCGACGCAGTCTTGTAGCATCGCCTTCGACGCCGCGTCGAGCAGATGCGAGGCCATCCCAACGCAACTTGCAGAAGTCGCGCCCCACTAGAGACTTTCAGCGACGACATCGTCACGTCCAACTCCACAAAGTTGATAATGATGCGAGTCGGACAGATATCCACGGTTGGTCACCGCGCATCGGGGTGAAAAGTGCTACTGAAGGATGTGGCTCCCGCGCGCTTTTCAAGGTGACTACAAACGTGTAGTCGCTTGGTAGACTGAAGTTTCGTCCCCATATTGTCGCTTTTCTTAATCCATATGTAACGTTATATATTCTCATGTATTTCGTCATGTTTCTGAATAGGCTACGAAGAAGGGGAATAACAATAAATGTTTAATATACTATACTTTTCAACGCTCTTCAAAAGTACATGTACGGATAGATGATGGCATAGGTTCATCGCATCCGTTGATCAAAATCTTCATAACCAATGATCCCTTTCTGGACCGTCATCGGTGCCGATATCACCACGTTTTGTCCAAGCATGGCAATAACGAGACAATGATCCCTTTCGTGACGCATACGAGTTGCTGATTGGTCAATCCATGAACCCTTTTTCGTCTTATGTTGGCCGTTGATATATCAAGGAACCAACGGTGGTCATAGATGCATTTTATTCTGAGTGTAGTACTGATAATGCAATTCTGGTTGAGCGCCTTCTAAATATCCTTATTTTTTTTTTAATTTTTTTATCTCTTATTTCCATTTCGATTACATAAAAACATTTGTTTTTTGTGTAAAGTATCAATTCTCACT
Source organism: Tetraselmis chui (assembly GCA_026401115.1). Lineage (NCBI taxonomy): Eukaryota > Viridiplantae > Chlorophyta > Chlorodendrophyceae > Chlorodendrales > Chlorodendraceae > Tetraselmis > Tetraselmis chui. The sequence continues at coordinate 484 of JAPMLY010001447.1, read as the reverse complement.
CTTATGCTATATTTTTTATATGGTTATTAATGCAGATATGAAGCTAATAATTATTATGGTCAGATTGATTTGAATCTAGAGGTTTGCATATCCAATATCATGTGTACGGGACAGTAACTCTAGCGGTTACTGTTACCGTTAATATCGGCGCGTCTCACCTGCAGGGCAACCACCTTGCCCAAGCAGTTAGACGCAGCCAACGACCAACGACTTCCCCAACGGTCAGCTCTAGCTAGCCCGTGCCTTATAAGCCGTAGCTAGCCACGAGCCTAGGCACTCTCTGCTTTCGCGCTCAGCCAATCTAGGCTTCGCGCGAATGCAGTCTCGACTCTAGTAGTCGAGCAGGGTGTCAGTTTTACCTCTCGTCCCATGCGCACTCGAGCGTCACGCGACACTTCCCCTCGTTCAGCTACGCAGTTCCCCACTATGCAGCCTGAGCAGTCTACATCCGCCGCAGCGGCCGACCCTCACGCTCCCACACTCG
>JAPMLY010001446.1:42500-101472 GCA_026401115.1 Tetraselmis chui | reverse complement strand
CCCCCATATAGCCGGACTAAAAATCGTCCCCCACTCAGGCAACCCCTACCTCCTCATCGGCACGTATATGCCCCAACTCTCCGCCCCCCACCTGACCCGCCTCTACGCCGAAGTCGCAGCTTGGGGCCTCCGACTGGCAGACGACCACCCCCAACACCGTACCCTCTGGGGAGGAGACTTCCAGTCCACCACCCACCCAGGTACAGGACACCCTGCTCTCACATCCCTCCTCAAATCCCACCTACACCCCCTCCACGACCCCATTCCTACCTTCCCCCGAAGTGGGGGCTGCCTTGACCACTGGCTCACCACCCCTCCCTCGCCCACTACCCTCCCACCGTCCTCCTGCTCGATATACCCCTCCCCCTCCCACTTCACCGACCACTCTGCTATCCACCTTGTCATTCCCGCTCCTTTCTCACTAATCGCACACCCCCCCCCTACCCAAACCCACCCCAACACACATCACACGACGCGCAAACTCACCTTTCGCCTTCCACTCACACCAGACCATATCACATCATACCAATCCAGCACCCCAGACCTTATCAACCAAACGGCAACCCTCCACGCAGAAATTCTTAACACCTCACACACCTCGGCCACCCCAGACGTCCTTGACACCCTAGCCTCACAATTTACCACACTCCTCTCCCGCCACATGGACCACGCAGCCACAATCTGGCCCCTCCTCCCCGACAACAAACCACGCCCAACCCAAGACACCTACACCCCCACTTGGCTCACAAAAAAAAACGCACTCAAATACTTACTCTCCGTAAATGCAGCAAACACAAGGGCCCTCTCCACATCGCCCAAGCCCTACTCAACACAACCGAATATCTCTCCCCTGACGCCATCAAACAACAATGCCAAGCACGCATCCGCCACATACTTCACACCACCACCACGAATAAGATTAATAAAATAAAAACTCGAGCCAACAAAGCCTATGACGCCTGCCCCAAACTATCTCACCGCCGATTAAAAATTAAGAGTGGCCTACTACCCCCCGCTGGCACCACCTCCACCCTCCACCGTATTACCAAACCCGATAACACTACCGCATCCTCCCCCTCAGCCGTCATTGACGCGGTACACACTCACTTCGCTAAAGAACTTGACCGCGCCACCCCCCCCGAACTTCCCACCCCCCCATGGGAACTCCCTGACAACCCCGACAACTTTACCATCGAACCCCGAGGCGACCCCTCTCTCACCCTTGCCGACATGATTACCCGCGACACCTTCGATAACACCATTAACTCCCTAGGCACCGGCAAAGCCCCCGGCCCCGACGGTATCCCCAATGAAATAATTAAATTCCTGCCCCCGGCGACCCGCTCCGCCCTCTTCTCTCTCCTCTCCCTCCTCGCCCATAAATCCTACACCCCTCCTGACTGGTGCCACAGCACAACTTGCCTCCTACACAAAAAAGGCGACCCCTCCCTCCTCGATAACTACCGCCCTATCGCCCTCATGAACAACCTCCTTAAACTCTGGACAGCGCTAATCAAAGATGCAGGCTCGAAGTATGCCGAAACCCACGGCATTCTCAGCGACCAACAGGACGGCTTCCGACAACACCGCAGCATCCACGACGCCCTATCCTCCCTCATCACGACGATGGAGGATGCGAAACTCCACAGCAAAGACATCTACATCATGTACGCGGACTTCAAAGGTGCCTTTAACGCAGCGGACCACCGCATCATGTTCAAGCACATGCGCCAACTCGGTATGCCCCCAACCTTTGTCGACACATGCGAACACCTATACGGGGTCTCAACCACAGCATATATTACACCCCACGGCCCCACCCCTTCCATCGACATCAATCGCGGAACCCTCCAGGGCGACACCCTCTCCCCCTTCCTATTCACCCTCTTCCTTGAACCTTTCCTTCGCTGGCTCACGGTGGGAAGCCGGGGCTACCGCCCAGGCCCCCCCGCCACTAACGCTGACCCCACAGAACCCACAGCCACCTACCCGGGACACGGCTTCGCGGACGACCTCAGCCTCGCCACGGGCTCGACCCCCAACATGACCATCCAGCTAAGAAAACTCTCCCTCTTCAGCGCCTACACCGGCATGACGGTCAACATCCGCAAATGCTGCATCACCGGAGCCCTCTGGCGCACAGGCAACGCCCTCACCCGCGCCAACACTACCCTCCTCGCATCCCGCCTGCAATCACAGTTCATCTCCCTAAACTCCACACCGGCCCCCATCCCCTCCATTGGCCCCAAGGACACATACCGCGTCCTAGGAGTAGAACTGAACACCTCCCTCAACTTCACCAAACATTGGCAAGAACTCAAACGTACCACTGCATCCCTCATCACTGCCCTTTCCACTTCCCCACTAACTCAATCCCGCAGAATCAGGGTCATCCGTGGTCTCCTCATCGGTAAGCATTTCACTCTCCAACTCGGCCTCTTCACCGACTCCCAACTCGACACTCTCGAGGGCCAAATCTGCCGCGCACTCCGCTCCGCCGTCTCATCGGTACGTAGTCTTCCCCGCACCGCCCTCCACCGCCCTACTACAGACCTAGGATACGGACTCCCCTCCCTCAAAGCCCACGCCGCCCAACTCACAGTCTGTCACCTACATAAAATCATGAACAATTCAGGATATAGAGGCCACATGGCCCGCGCTCACATACGCACCCTATCCAAAACATACTCCCACTGGCCCTCTGAATCCATCATGTCAACCTGCCACACTCCACCCACACTAAAGTGCTTAGTCCGCGCTCAACGAGATGCGGGCACCCTATTCCACAACATCCCCCCACTCTCCCTCACCAACCCTATCGCATCCACAATCCGTGCCCACTTCACCACTCAGGACAACACACTACTCACCTCCCTCCGTGACAAAGCCACACACATCACCGACCCCCACACATATAAACAAGCTTACTGCGATTTCTCTCCCCGCAAAACACACGCCTCCCTACTCCCCCGCCTCACCCCCCTATGGAAAAATAACATCACCACGTGGCCACAAGTCCTCCTCAGAGCCACAGCATCCTCCCTCATCCTCAAATCATGTAAATCCATCACCGCACTCACGGGGTCCACCACCCCAATCTCAGTTCCCATCCGCCTCCTCGCAGCAATCCTCACCGAACCCCTCGATACTATCCACAACCGCCTCCCCATCACGAACCTCCACACCAACCAAGCTTCCCCCCCCATCACTGTACATCCCTCGTGGATTCCTCTCCTCTCCCCTCACCTCCCCCGCTCCACCCACACCCTACAATCAGGCATCTACACCCCACGCGCCCATCACCCCACCCCCATAGCACCCATCACACACTTAGAAACAGAATACCTCACCCCCTCCGACCACCACTACCCCCCCTGCGACGTAACACGCATCATCTCCAAACACAAAGACACAGAATACGGCCAAACACAATACATGGTTGAATGGGCCCCGGAACACCTCACGGAATGGGACATTCAGCTACAACTCGACGACGGCTTCCGCCTCATCTCCTCCACTCCCACATCGGTATGCCTCCCCTCCCCCTCCCCATCTGCCTGCTCCATCTGCCACGAATCCCTGCACACAGAACCCTCCTCCACCTGTTGCACATGCCCGCACTTTGCCATACACTCCCAGTGTCGCCCAGCTCAGGGCCCCGCCACATGGCAGTGCGACTGGTGCGCTCGCGGCCAACACCACGACCTCACCCACCTCTACGAAGTGCAGTGGGCCCCATGCCTACAACTCCACGACACCATCAGTGAGACCCCCTCCGGCCCCACCGCCCTCACCGCATTTAACTCCGGCTATGTCCCCTCCACCACACCCATACTGCCAGACCCCGGACCCCCTCCATGGTCACACCCCCTCATCACATTCAACCATGACCCCATCAACCCCGACCTTGACATGCTACCTACCGGTAAATTCGCCATCCACGCTCACCCTTCACACCACGACACCACAATACTCTGCACTCCCGACGGCCGCGCGGTCACCACCCTTAACGGCCCCCGCGTCCGCCACCTCTACCAACTCTTCCGCCCCGACCTCACTCGTCTCACGTTTGAAGAGGAGGTCTACCACCTCCTCACCCGCCTAGGCTCCCGATCAGAGATCCACTCACCCACACCCGCCACCACCACTCGTAATAGATGGGCCACTAGAGAAGACCTCCTCACAGCTCTACGTCACACATTCCGCATCCAGACAGAACTCTACTCCGACCCCCTCAATAAATCCCTCCACTCCCACACATACCACTCCCTCTACCCCGAAGATATAGTCTTCTCATCTAGCGGCAGCAATGCCCCGCACACATGGCAAGGCACCAACATAGCCAACCCCGAATACGACCACGAATGCATGAGACGAGCCATGGAACACGCAATCACTAGCGCACACCTCACAGCCCCTCACACACCCAGCGCAACCATCCTCATCCTCCCCCGGTGGGAACACACGCCCTACCGCCACTCCAAATACATCCACTCCCCATACACCCACCACCTTTACACCCTCCCCAACGACGCAAACACATTCCTACCCCCAGACCAACACACCGGCAACCCCACCCCCACCCCATTCGGCACACGATGGATGGTCGACATATACCTCGTCGCTAACCCCCTCGCACTCTCCTCCCTCCCATCACCCACAGCCATGACCGCACTCCACAACACTCTCGAATCCATATACGACACTCACCTCCCCAACCCTATCATCACCCCCCCTCCTCCACACCTCTTTGACACCTACTCACCCCACTCAGCAGGTATATACCACCGCCCCCCAAACCCAACTCACCCCCTCACATACCCCCTCCCGGACCGCGTACAACTAACGTACCCCCCCATCAGAGGCACCCCTGCTTGGAACTGGCAGGACTTTGTATACACAGACGGCTCGAAAAAAGGCGGCTCGACCCCCCTCGGAGCAGCAGCTACACACCCCGCCTCGGACACCAGTATCAAAATCTTGGTGACCTCTACCCCTCCCTCACATACGATAAATCGCGCTGAATTAGCTGGCATAGATATAGGCCTCCAACTTGGCCGCACCCACCTCCTCACAGACAGTGCGTGCTCCCTCCGCCTTATTCAAGGTTACTTAAACTGCCCTTCCGCTTACCGCCATAACATTCACCGCGACACCCTCTTATCTATCACACACACCCTTAAAACCCGATGCGAAGCAGGCATCCGTACACACCTCGGTAAAATAAAAGCCCACAATCACTCCATCGGCAACGACCTCGCTGACACCCTCGCCAACCTAGTAGCGGATGGCCACCCACCCGATACTACATACACCACCGGTTCAGAAGTCACGATTGGCCACTGGACTTGGCCATACACCCTCATCCCACAAACCTTAGGGGACCCCACTCCCTACCGATACACCAACCTCAAATCCGACGCACACAAATACAGCACAGCACACACACACACTCCTCTCTCGCTAACAACCAAACACGGTGCCCTCCTCGCCCGCGCCGCGTCGGACGGAGCCGACTTTTCTTACCACAAAAAACACTCAACTCTCACAAATATCCAGTTCACACACAAACAGGAATTCATGTGGGGCGTCCACAACACCCGCCTACTCACTCACAACCCCACCCTGCGCTGCCCCCTATGTGGCCAATTCATTAGCAACGGCCACATGGCCGGTAACTGCCCCTCTATGTCTGGTCTAAGACAGGACCGTCATAACAGCGCTCTACAACTCCTTCTCTCCCTCCTGGAACGCCACAACGGAGGACGCTGGGAAACCATCACCGCAGACTTCGGTAACAAACCCATAAAATCGTTTGATACCCCCACCCCTGCCCTCACCCCACTCGACTGCCACCCTCCTCACCCCACCCACATGCCCACCCGCCTTGTTGCTGCTGACGAAGGTCTCTCGCATGACTCCCTAACCTCATGCCCCGCCGTCCTCCCCCCTGAGATTCTCCCCCCCCTGCTTCATCCCCCAGCACACAAACCTGACTTCATCCGCATCCTCGAACCCAGATTCGTTGGTCACTCCAACGGTCGCCGACGTTACGCATCCATAAAAAAGATTCAGATAGGAGAATGGAAGTACTGCACAGACAATAACCTCTCTCACACTGCCGACCAAATACGCGCCAAATACACACCCCTTGCGAACGCCATCAGAAACCACTGGCCAGGCACAGTGGTCGATATCCTCCCCATCGTCATGAGCCGCACAGGTACACCGCACTCCTCCACCATCACGAGTCTCACCTCCCTTATCACCGCCCGCACCGACCCTCCGGATAAACTCGTCTCCAAAGCACGCCTCGACACATCTCGCATCCTCGCACAACTCCATACGCATACTGTCCAATGGCTGCATCACCTCCTACGCATATACCGCATCAAGTCCCGCACGACCTCCCGCCGCGCATCCGCACATTACCTCCACGCACGCCCCTGAATGCACACAACCTTCGCCTCTACTTGCACCCTCCCCGGGGGGGAGTAAAACCCCCGAACACCCTTGGAGAGGTTGGATTAGGTGGTTAACGGTCTAGCCCTGACTTGTAAGTTCCCTGTATGGCATAGTTGGGAGGGCCCAAAGACAGCAGCCGACGCATCCGGCTTTTGGTGAAAAACCGGCGCATACGGTACATGTTGTAAACAATTTCAATTTCAATTTCAATTTCAATTTAGCAGTGCTCATTTACATGTGTGACAAAACGCACACCCTAGCGGTTAAGCGTTACTGCAAAAGCAATGTGTCTTACCCATACCTCGAGGTAGCCCTCGTTGACTCGAGGGAACACCTCGCGCAACGCCCCAAATCATGCTCCCATCAAAACTAGCTAGCGGCAACCCTCAAGCCGGTGCAACCCCCGAGCACTAGCACTCTCTGCTTTGCACTCGCCCATCTGGTTCGCGCAACCCACCCACCTTACCCATAATTAGCGCTAATCTCCCCCCATGCCAAGCCTATGGTGGTATTTTAGCCAAATTGTAAGCAAGCTGAAGTCTTTGGCAAAAGTTACCCTGGGGTAAATTGGTAAATACTGGGACTTAATAGTAGTTAACATGTCCATGTTGAGTCCGCGGCCCGAGGGCCAATCACGTCCCAAAAACAAAGCGTCACCGGTCCAGTAGAATGCCAAATCGCGGACGCTTACCTGCGTTACCACATAATAAGCAGCCCCCCGGCTTGATCTTAGCCACCTTTTACCTTGCGCTCGCCTCATCGGCGCGCGCAACCCACCCTCCCATCCGTTTATAGCGCTGATTAGGACATGACACCCCCTTGTATGTGGGTTTGAGACATTTTAGCCAAAACTGTAAGCAAGCTATCATCTTTGGCATAATATTAAATCACGATAGTCGCTGCTAAATTATTCCAACGCCCGCGCCCGCGGTCCCGCATCGGTACAAGTACATATCTCCTTACTCAAGCCTAGGGATAGCTTACATGTTTTGTTGTAAGCGAGCTTGGGGTGCTCCCGCTTATTGTATCCGGCGCGCTTAGGCAGAAAGCGCACCTCGGGGATGACCCAAGCCGCAACGGCCTTCCGTATGGGCTTTCGAAACAATTTCTTCAAGTCCTGGTGAAGCACAAAGGCCTTCAAAGCTTGTTTCACGTATACTTGAATGGCTCATAAAGGCACAATTAGTTTTGTAAATAGATAATAACATTAACGACAAGGAGACGTCATATTCAGCGGGGTCGGTAGATGTTGGAATACAAGGATGACGCGCGCGAAGAGAAAGGGGGTAGGGTTACCTCCCAATCTGAGTATGGTGTTAGCAGCGCCCAACGCCCGCCGTTAAACCAAGTATCCTCACAAGGTAGCGGCTAGCTGTTCGCCGCGTAGACCAGTTGGGCCCCCTTGACCGCCATTATCGCCGCGGTTCGAAAAAATCACCGACAAAGTAAACGATGTCGAGCCATAGGCCATGTACGCCGTCTCGTGCAACTCCACCGTCACCGGAGGAAGCATCAACGCTATCGCGCCATTATGAACCGGCGGGCACTCTTCAGGGTAACGCAGAAACCTAATAGGGAAGGCGGCGCGGGTGAATGACAGAGACAACAAACATATTGCGGCGGCAATCTTAGAATGAGATTACATGCTGGATGATGACAATTATGCGCGGGAAACTTATACGACATTCTTCAGTCCTAGTTTCTTCCCGTGCAAAAAAATCTCGAAGCTAGCGAGTCTTCCAACTTCCCTGAAAGTGCAGTCGGACAAACTAGAAGAGTTGCAAGACGTCAACAGAGTTGCGATACGTTCCGAGCTGCCACGAGCAGTCGCTAGAGCGTGCGGGGAATAGAAACGCGAGAGCATGCGTAGGTAATTACGTCTAGTAAAGCTAAAGCGTCAGCGTAGCAAACATGCCTCATCAAGTTGAATTGTCAATACCTCACTCTAGTCGTGACATCCCATGAAAAGTTGGTAGGTTACTTGTTTTTCCACTCGCTCGAGCCGTATGACATGTTCCATTCTGAAAACGTCTCTACAAGGTCCGGCTCCTAGTTGTAGGCGTCCACGTACCGGGTTAACTCCTCCGCCAGCTTCTCGCTTGGCCACTCGATAGTAACGACACATCGAGCAAGGGGCACAGCTTTCGTAACTAATCTTCTGACTTTCCCACGCAAAGCTACCCACGGGGGTGGAGCCGGTGGTTCCGCCATGGCAGCAAAATGTCATAGGCGGGTTCTCGGTCGTGCGAAGGTTGATTGTTGTGAGCGGTGGTACTGTCGGTTGTGAGCATGTGAGCGGTCGGTGCTGATGGTAGTAAAGAAGAAGCCACAGAATCTCACAGATTCTCCGCGGTTTCTATTTGTAGTACATCGTACTTGGCCTCGTAGGAAGAAGAAGAGAAGGAGTTGTGCCGCCCGCCGGCGGCGCAGCGGCGGAGGCCCCGGAGAGGGGTGCGCTCGCAGGCCCGTCGGCACCTACCTCTACCTCCACGCGGTGGGCGCTAGTAACCATGTAGCCGTGCCGGGCCTGGCACGGTAGGTTGCTTAACGAGGTACCGACAGCCGCGATCCGCGGGATCAGCAGCAGTCGGGAAGCACTGTACGGAGAGTTTTGGAAAAAACATAATATCCGTACACCGGCACAGGGGTCTCCCGCTCGGCCAGTCCGATATGTCTTTTCCGCGACTAAACACTCGCAGATACTCTCCCGACGATGGGGCGGGAGCGGCGTTTGCGACATATTTTTTGGCGAAGAAGAGTACGGACGGATCGGCGGAAGGACGAGGGTGTTGGAGCTGGCGGCGAACAGCTGGGAAGCAGCGCTAGGGCACGGCGCTCGCTAGCAGCCGCCAGCCCTGCGAGAGCCTTAGGTCTCCCCTGGGGGCGATGCATGATACCACGCATGACGGAGGTGGGTCGCAGCCGGAGGAGCGGCACGGTCTGGCGGCGGCGGTCCTTAGGATCACCCGCCGCCGGAAAAGCCCGGTACGGGGGGCTTTTGGAAAAATTCCCGTACCCACCATCTTTTGAGGACCGGCGACTCAATCCATGTGTTCTACCAACCCCTTCCCTAGTCGGTACCCGGTTATCGACAGGTTGCCTCAGGCAGTGTGCCTAGGGTTATCGTAACGGCACAGTGCTCATAAAGGCGCCCCCCTAATAACGTAAACCACCGGGGGAGGGTAAGGACGGCCACAGCGCGATCAAATAGGTGTTGAAGACAAACGGAACACGGACAGGGGACATGAAAAAATCTGGCCCGGAGAGTCGGAGGCAGGAGAGCCAGCCGGACACCGTCCGCAGCCTAGTTATTTTCTCTTCTCAGCCCCCGAAGGAGGAGAAAAGACTCGGCTTGGTGGCGCACTGCGTCGGGAGGAGCAGCTAATACCTCGGCCGGGGTTGAGCACGGATCGAGACGGGACCGACGACGAGTTGAGCGAGGGAGGTTTTTCACCTGCCTTTCCCCCCTAGCTCCGGCACGACCGGAGTCGCACATGAGCCGAGGTCAGGCAGATTCGTCTCGACTAGCTCAGGCTCAACAACCTTGTTGATCAACGACCCAACAGCGGCTGGAGCAAGCCGCGTATCGTGGAGGCTAGCGACACTTTTTATTTCATATTGTATCCAAAAAAACACGTATAGATTAAAAATAATAAAATACATGGATACGGGTATGTTTTAGACGGTATCGTCACTGCCATTGGAGAGGTTGGGATTAGTGGTTCACGGTCTATCTCTTGCTTATGAGTCCTACAGTTTGGCGTAGCACAGGGGGGCCCAAAGACAGCAGCCGGTTTATACTTGTATGGTTGTAAACAATTTCAATTTCAATTTCAGAAGGAGTTGTTGTACGTTAAAAATAGAAAAGTTCAAACTTACCATACATAACATTTACGTAGTTATGGAGACCCGCTACTCTCAGTCGCGAGGGTTGGTCAATGATGTCGCGTCCCGCGCGGTGCTCTAGCCTAGAGATAGCTTCATACCAAAAAAAACTTTTTTTTCTTTTTGTTTTGTGGCTTATGCTGCTTTTTCTCGTAAGAAGATTATCAATAAAAAAAATGTGACATAGCATCCCGACGTACTGAACTATACTGAAACGTACCGAACAAACTGAAACGTACGGATACGTACTGCACGTATAAAGACGTACTGAAAAGTACTAAAATGAAATTGAAATTGAAATTGTTTACATCAATACCAGTATAAACCGGATGTTGTCTCTAGGCCCCCTTGTACTATGCCTAACTGGACTTATAAGCATGAGTAGACCGTGAACCATTGATCCCAACCTCTCCAATGGCAGTAACGATACCGTCTAAAACATACCCGTATCCAGGTATTTATGATTTTTTTGATCTATACGTATTTTGCTTTGGAAACGGTATGAAATATAAGATGTCGCTAGTCTCCACGACACGCGGCCTGCTCCAGCCGCGGCGGGGTCGCCGATCAGCAAGGCTAGTCAGCATGAGCTGGTCGAGTCGAACTTGCTTGACCTCGGCTCCTGTGTGACTCCGGTCGTGCCGGAGGTAGGGGGAATGGCAGGTGGAAAACCCCCCTCGCTCAGGTCGTCGTCGGACTCGTCTCGATCCGTGCTCATCCCCGTCCGAGATATCGGAGATAGTAGTCGCTCTTCTCGGCGCGACTCTCCACCTAGTCTAGCCTTCTCCCCTCCTGCGGGGGCTGGGAGGAGAAAATTGCCAGGTTGCAGACGGTGTCCGGATGGCTCTCCTGCCTCCAAGCCAGATGTCTCCTGTCCCATGTCCGTTTGCCGTCTGTTTCCGCCACCCATCTAATCGCGCTGTGTTGGCCGCACACTCTCCCGGTGACTTACGTTGTTAGGGGGCCGCCTATACGAGCAGTGTGCCGTTGCGATAACCCGGGGCACACTGCATGAGGCAGCGTGTCGATAACCGGGTACCGACTAGGGGAGGGGAACGGATAGTGCCCAGGGATCGGCTATCCTCAAAAGATGGTGGGTACGGGAATATTTAACCGAAAACCCCCCGTACCGGGTTTTTCCGGCGGCGGATGACCCTCCCGACCTCCGCCGCCTGACCATGCTGCTCCTCCGGCTGCGACCCGCCTCCGTCCTGCGTATCTTCGGGCCTCTCCCCCAAGGGAGATCAAAAGGTTTCGCAGGGCTGGCGGCTGCTAGCGAGCGCCGTGCCCTAGCGCTGCTTCCCATCTGTCCGCCGCTAGCTCCAACGACCTCGTCCCACCGCTGATCCGTCCGTACCCTTCCGTGCCAAAAAACATTCCGCAGTCCTCGTACCCGTCAGGGCGGGAGAGTAATCAGTGAGTATTTAGTCGCTGAAAGAACATATCGGACAGGCCGAGCGGGAGATCCATGTGCCGGTGTACGGATATTATGTTTTTCCAAAACCCTCCGTACCGGGCTTGCCTACAGCTGCTGATCCCGCGATCGCAGCTGTCGGTACCTCGTTCAGCCCCCTACCGTGCCAGCCCTGGCACGGCTACAGGGTTACCAGCGCCCACCGCGTGGAGGTAGAGGTAGGTGCCGACGGGCCTGCGAACGCACCCCCCTCCGGGGCCGCCGCCGCTGCGCCGCCGGCGGGCGCCTACTAAAATGAAATAAAACGTACCATTTACCCTAGGGCACGTTTTGCCAAAGATGTCAGCTTGCTTACAATTTGGTCAAATGACACCCATAGGCAGGGCCTGGGGGCCGATTAGCGCGAAAGCAGAGACCGGCGCGAAAGCGGAGACCGGTCGACGAACGCTTGGCGTAGCGCATCGAGTGGGCCGGAGACCGCGGTAGGGCGTGGGCGGCAAAAGCGCTCGTGGGCCAATTCGGCAAAGACGCGGTCCGCATCTATGCTCGTTTGTCCGCCCTTGGTGAGGCGGAGGAAGCCCAATCGAGTACGGGCGGCCCCCTCCGTCGCTGTGTGGGTGCGACGACCCGCTCGGATGAGGGCAATCGCTGCCGCGTGCTCTGCATGTAGAGCTGGGCCGTGCGAGAGCGTGTCCAAAGTCTCGCCAATTGCCGTTGGCGCAACTGTCCGACTGTCGAAGAAGGCATAACACCCGATGTGTAGGTATTCGTCGTATGCCGATTGGGTGCGCTTGTCGCTTAGAGCACGGGCGGTGTCGTCTGTGAGGATCCACAGACGTGGCTCATCGACGTCGCGAGGGGGACGTTCGAGGCCGGCCGGGATGACTTCGCCGTAGTAGGCGAAGTCGACGAAATCGGACGCAGAGGGGTCGGATTCGTCGTCAAGCAGGTCGATAGGTGGCTCATGGGCCGCCTTACCACCCTCCGTCGCTGGGGTCGCGTCGGCGGGAATGGACTGTTGTTGATCAGTAAAAGTAAGTGTGCATGTCATATGCTGGAGCTGTGCGAGTAAGGCACCGTTAGCCGCCAAAAACTGCTCAGTAATCCGTTGTTCCGATGCCAAAACTGCCGTACGAATCTGTTCGGCTGTGCGTTGTTCGAGTGAGGTAGCGTGAGGGTCGGCCGCTGCAACGGATGTAGACTGCTCAGGCTGCATGTTGCGGAACTGCGTAGCTGAACGAGGGGAAGTGTCGCGTGACGCTCGAGTGCGCATGGGACGATGGTAAACTGACACCCTGCTCGACTACGAGAGTCGAGACTGCATTCGCGCGAAGCCTAGATTGGCTGAGCGCGAAAGCAGAGAGTGCCTAGGCTCGTGGCTAGCTACGGCTTATAAGGCGCGGGCTAGCTAGAGTTGACAGTTGGGGAAGTCGTTGGTCGTTGGTTGCGTCTAACAGCCCAAGCAAGGTGGTTGCCCTGCAGGTGCGACGCGCCGCTATTAACGGTAGCAATAAACGCTAGTATCACTGTCCCGTACACATGGGAGTTGGATATGCAAACCTCTAGATTCAAATCAATCTGACCATATGTACCGGCTGAAACTTTTGTGCTGTTATTGTCGTCGAATTGTCGAATATGAGCTTTGCGATATTCATCGGATTGTTTTCCCGGTTTTTCATGGATAATAAGAATCGTGTGATGTGATGAAATAGCCGTGATTCATATTTCATATTAATGTAGTATGGGCCGTATTTCCGAAATGTATTCGTGAAAATTGAAAACTGTTTACAACAATCACCGAGTTAACGGCTCTTGTCTTCGGGCGCGCTTGTGATCAAGGCATCACGCCTTCTAGAGTACCTTTCTGATCGTAGGATATGCGCCATGAATCCACTAATCCCAACCTCTCCAATATGGCAGTCATAATACCATAAAATTCATGCTAGTAAATAGTTAATGTACACTAGTTATAAAAAATAATTTATCGCTAGTCTCCACGATGCGCAGCCTGCTCTTGATGTTGCGAGGGCGCTAGACAGCCTAGCTAATCATCTGGCGCCCGTCGCGATGGGCCTACCTAACATGTGCTCCTCTGCGACTCCGGTAGTGTCCAAGCGGGGGGGAGGAGGGGAAGGCAAGCAAAAATCCCCTCGCACTGGTCGAAGACGGTCCCGTCCCGATCCACGCGCTTCCCCGTCCGAGGCATCGTTGCTCCTCCCGTCGCAGGTCGCCTCCTAACTTAGACTTGCCTATCCCTCCGGGGGTTGGGGAGAGAGGAAGTCCATAGATGAAAATGTGTATGGCTTGCGCTCTTGCCCCCGCGCCGTATACTCTCATGTCTCATGTCCGTCTCCGTTTGTTTCTAGCACCTATATGATCGTGCGAAATCCCCTAGTACCCTCCCCTGTGGTTTACGCTATTAGGGGGGCGCCTTTATAAGCAAAGTGCCGTTGCGATAGCCCTAGGCACTCTACCTTAGGCAGCTTCTCGATAATTGGGTACCGACCGAGAGAGAGGTTGGTCAAACTCGCTAATCGAGTCGCCACTCCTCAAAAGCTGTTGTGGAACGGAAATTATTCAACCGAAAACCCTCCGTACCGGGTTTTTCCGGCGGCGGTCGATCATGTGGACCTCCGCCGCCGGACCGTGTCTCTCCTCCGGCTGCGACCTTCTCCGTCATGCTTAGCGTTTAGCCTCACTCCCAGGGAGACTCGAATCTCACATGGTTGGACGACTGCTAGCGAGCGCCTTGCCTTGGCGTTGCTTACCGGCAGCCCGCCGCCATCTCCAACACCCGCGTCCCACCGCTGATCCGTCCGTACCCCCTTTCACCAATTTTTTTCGCAGACACCGCCCCCCCCCCTTCGAGAGAGAGAGTACTTGTGAGTATTAAGTCGCGAAAAACCCTATCGGACGGGCCGAACGAGAGATATAAGTATTGGTGTACGGATATGTTTTCTCAAAACCCTCCGTAAAGGGCTACCCGACAGATCATGATCCCGTGGATCGCAGCTGCATGTGCCTCGTTCAGCCCCCTACCGTGCCAAGCATGGCACGGCTACAAGGTTACCAGCGCCCGCCAAGTGGAGGTAGAGGTAGGTGCCGACGGACCTGCGAGCGCACCCCCCCCCGGGGCCGCCGCCGCTGCGCCGCCGGCGGGCGCCTATTTCCGATATATTATACATTGTAGCATACTGAATTACCTATTTACATTACTTACTTATGTACCGGTGATAATACATGGAAAAAAGATCGTGCATCATTGGTCGTCGTGCTGTCGTATGCTCTGACTTTATCCGGCCGCAGCAATTTTTGTTTTCAGCAGCCATCTTTAGAAACGTATTCGCATTATGAAACATTTTTTTTCTGGAAATAGCAAGGGAGCCCACCAAGCAAAAAGAAGAAAATAGGAAAAAACTTAAGCCCGAGGAACATGAAGGCATTCAAGAAACGTATTCACATTACGGGGCTAGGACATCTCTATACGCTTAGCGGAACGCCGCAAATTAGCAATGCACCCCCGAAACGTCAGATTGTACGGGTATTCCAAAAATGGCAAAAACGTAACTTGCGAAAGAAACCGTACGCTTTGAAAAAGCTACACGACACATTTTACGCTATCGCGACTGACGCATGTCCGCATCGCGCAGTATTCCCGGCCCCGACACAATTGCTACGACCAAAAGCACGCCCGTGGTTCACTCCCACCACATCCTTGGCTTACCTTGCGCTGTTTATTCTCGCTAAAAACAAGCGCTTAACATATCCACTCCTACAACCGCGTATTCGTGGAAGGACTTCCGCGTGCGGTCGGCCTTGTTGCTAGCCGCACAAGCCGCCACTTCAGATACTCGCACATGGTTGTTGCGATGCGTGATACCAATCGGGGGTCCATATACAACAATAACGCTAAATGAGAGACGCGCCACTTAAAAACTCTCATCCTACCGTCACTAAAGACAATAATAAATTCCAAAGTACAACTAAAGTACAACTGAATCGCAGAACATGGATGGGTCGGTAGCTCGAATGAGCAACGCCGACCGTTTTCGCTTAGGGCCTGGCCTCCCAATGAGCGCAAGACTGGCGGACATAGGGCTCGTTGAACAACATGCACCGTCCACCTCTTCCTAACCGAGCCCATGTACGTGGATCAGTAGCGACACCAGACGGTACACATAGCAAGGCGCAGCTTTCCGAATTTCGAATTTTGTCCCCCCGACACCTCTCGCGCCACCCACTTTGAAATCCAAACACGACAAATAAAACGTATCCTACCGTCACTAAAGACAGTAAAAAGATCTAAAGTACTACTAAAGTACTACCGCACCACATAACGGGGATGGGTCGGTAGCTCGAATGAGCAACGCCGATCGTCTTCGCTCTGGGCCTGGCCTCCCATCGAGCGCAAGACTAGTGGACAGGGCCGCTGAACAGCGTGTACCATTCACCTCTCCCCACCAGAGCCTAGCTCACAATGGTCAGTGGATCCGTAGCGACACCAGACGGTACACACTCAAAGGCGCAGCTTCCAGGGATTTGAATTTCATCCCCCCGACGGCTATCGCGCCATCCACTTCGAACACCACACATGTACCCGTCAAAGTACTACGCAAGAACAATTACACCCATCGCTTACAAAAAGACCCCCCCCCAGGGGAGCGGCGCGCCACACCGCGCCCCTCCGAGCGTCCGGACGTTCCCGTCCGCCGCCAACATCCAACAAACCCAGGTCCCACCGGGCCTGGTCGCGTGCAGCCAACACGCGCACTACACTCAAAAACCTACTCGAAAAGCCACAATCAACCCCACTACTTCTCTCACACACTCGAAAGCCAACTCGATCGAAATGTCCTCGACCCCTACCCCCCCCCACTCACAGACAGGTGCTTATGCCATTGCGGGATCGGCCCGTGAATGCGCCCGCCGCGGACCCCTACAACCCCCGGAGCTATCCAGCGGGACATTAGCTCGCTCTACTCAACCATGTGCCCAAACCACCCCCATCCACCCAAGACTTGGACACGGCTTTGGAATGCTCACCAGTGAGAGGACTCCAGACGCCTCTGGTCCTCGCCGCTCCTAGGTCAACCACTGACCTGGGACGGGCCGCTGACTCTACAACCCGCACACAAGACCCGTACCGGTGCGATCGTCCCGCTCTGTCCCACAGTAAGGCCCAGTCTAGCACCCCCCGCCCCCTCCCGCTAGCCTACGCTGATACTCTCGTTCACAACGCACCTAATTGGAAACCTTTCCCTCACCTTAGTGCTTCCCAGCCAAAGTGCTGTAAAGCTCGACCAAAAATTCCACATCATGCGACTCGAGAATCGTTCTCTTTAAACCAAATAATACAATATTCTACAGGCCTAATTCTTACCTCTGCACGAACCACTGCCCTGATCAGCACTCATCGCCACCCCCCTCCCCCTCATGCTACTCTCCTACCCCATAAGTGTACTAGTCTCCTCGCAGCTACACGTACCGCCTAGCCTGTCGCGCCGGCCCTTGCCCTATACGCTCCCTCTAGCCCGAACTTGCCGCTCGCCGACCGTCACCCCCCGCCCCACAGTAAGGACATGTCTTGCCCCCGGCGTCCCCTCCAGCTAGCCTACGCTGATTCTATCGTTAAAAGCGCACTAAAATCGACACCTCTCCCTCACCTTAATGCTTCCGAGCAACAGTGCTTCAAAATTCGACCAGTAAAGCAATATCATGAAACTCGAATGTCGCTTTCTTTAATCAGAGAAAAAAAAATTACAGGCATGATTCTTGCCCCTGCACTGAACACCGCCTTGATCAGTTCACGCCGATACCCCCCTCCCCCTCATGTTACCCTCCTACCCCACAAATACACTAGCCTATTCACAGCTACACATGCCACCTGGCCTGTCGCGCCAGCCCGGGCCATGTACGCTCCCCCTCGCACGAACTCCCCGCTTGCCGACCGACACGATCCGTCCGCCGACGCCTCCCACTCTCCTCCCCCGGTATCAGCCACAGACACCGGTGCCCCGCTCACCTCTTCCCCCCTACCTAACCCTCATGTTGACGGCTGCCCCTCCGCTGCTCCCTTGCTCTGTCCAACGCTCGCTCATGTCGTTGTGCCCCTCCGATTTCTAATTTTCTTTCCCTTTTCTATTTACATAATGGCCCGCCTAACCCGACTGACCCATCAGGCACTCGCGCTTACCTGCGATTACCTCATTGTAGACCCTAGTGCAGTCGTTCTCCCTCCCACTTTTTCCACCCTCCATGCTCTGCCCAACTCGCCTGTCGTTACAATATTGACAACTCTTCCCCCGATGAGACTAGCCCGCCCGCCCCGCTCTATCCGACAGCTTAACCGATCACCCATCCCCCCGCGTACTTACCTACCCCGGAAATATCGCCCCCCTCTTACAGACACGGTCTTGCAGTCACGTACCCCTAACACCCTCAGCGATACACGTATTCCCCCGCCCCTACATTCCTCACTCCCTTTAGGCCTGCTCCGCGGCTTCTCTCGGAAGCCCCGAAGCACTTTTGATACGATATCGACAGCCCCCTCTGTCACTGCAGTTCCCCACTATCGCCCTCCTCCTAATACCTACCACACCTTGCTTACAATTTTTAAGTCCCCCCTCCCCTTCCCTCTCATACTCTCTCCGCCATCCCTACACCTCCCACCCCCTCTTAAGCTCCGAACGACCATCCGTTCCAAGGACCTTCTGCTCGCCGAAATGCGCAAGACCTCGACGAACGGACCCTCCGGAGCCTCACACCCTCGCCCTCCACAAGCCTCGGCCGGCAAGGCCGCTTATCATCATTAGTCCCCCACAAGACGGGCCTCACGGCCCGGAGGTTAGTCCCCACAACCAACCCCCCACCCCCCAGCCCGATATCCGAAGTCACACTGTCAACACCACGCTACAATCCACTCTCCCGGCCCACTTTAACCCCCGCACCTGCTGCATAGCACTGCATAACTACTTATTGGACCTAAACCTTGAATACGGCCTCCCCACCCCCATCGGCTACCTCGATACCTCTGCTGTCCTCTCCTTCCAATGGGGACAATATCAGGACCTCTCTAACCTATACTGCCTCGCTACCACAATAACCAAACTCCACTCGACTCCCACCGCCTCGTACACAGTTATCACTAACAACGAAGTCGATAATCACCACCACAACTCCCAATACCCAAGCCACTGGACTAACCTCGCCAACCGCGGCTCCCCCCCCCGTCCGGGGACGCCTACCCACTCTCTCCTCGTCCTCACATGGCAAAACTCTCACTTCGGCCTCCTCCACCTAACTCACTCCTCCGCTACCTGGATTGACTCTCTCCACCACCCCCCTCCGTCCGACCTCCTCGCCCGCTCTCTCAATCTCCTCTCCGACTGGAACTACTCCCCCCCCCCTCCCGTCGGAGTCCTACGCTCACTCAACCCGCCTCGCCAAAACGACTCCGACGGAGCATGGTCGTGCGGAACCCACGCCCTCCTACACACCTATTTCATCGCAACAGCCCCCCCGGACCAACCATACAATCCCCCCTCCTTCGACCCCCGGTCCTCGGTATACTCCCTCCACACTCTCCTATGGAACCACACCTTCCGCTCCGCCCCCCTCCCACAGGGACGCCCCCACCTTCTCGACGCCCTCCACCCCCCCACACCACCCTCCCCCCCTCAACTCCCACCCCCTCCCCCCCCTCCCCTCCTCTCCTCCCCCCTCCCTTCCAACCTCCACCCGTCGAACGCCCCCCCGACGACCCCCCCAGCACCACCCCCTCCCTCCCCTCCCCCATCCTCCCACACCACACATCCCAACCACTACACCTCATCACCCTCAACACCCGCGGCCTCCACACCTCCATTATGGATGTTGAACACCTCTCCACCTCGCACCGTCCGGACGTCCTCATCCTCACCGAAACAAACCACGACACCCACAAATCCCGCTGGCGCATAGCCCTCCCCCAATACCACCTCAAAAGCTCCCGACCTTGCTACTCACCCGTGCCCCTACCCAACGCAGGCGTTCTCTTCGCGGTCCGCAGAGCCTCATTCCAATCTGCCACTGTCCTAACCCCGCCCCCCCACCTCATCCCCCATATCGCCGGACTAAAAATCGTTCCCCACTCAGGCACCCCTTACCTCCTTATAGGTACTTACATGCCCCAGCTCTCCACCCCCCAACTGACCCGCCTATATGCAGAAGTTGCAGCATGGGGCCTCCGCCTAGCTGACGACCACCCGCAACACCGCACCCTCTGGGGAGGAGACTTCCAATCGACCACCACCACAGGTACAGGTCACCCTGCCCTCACCTCCCTACTCAAGTCCCACCTCCAACCCCTCCACAACCCCATCCCTACCTTCCCCCGCAGTGGAGGCTGCCTTGACCACTGGCTCACCACGCCCCCTTCACCTCTCTCCCTCCCACCGTCCTCTTGCTCGATATTCTCCTCCCCCTCCCACTTTACTGACCACTCTGCAATCCACCTCGTCATTCCCGCCCCTTTCTCCCTCATGGCACATCCCCCCCCTACCCATACCCACCCCCACACACATCACACGACGCGCAAACTCAACTTTCGACTTCCTCTCACACCCGACCACATAAAAGCGTACCAATCAAGCACCCCCGACCTCATCAACCAAACGGCCGCCCTCCACGCAGAAATTCTCAACACCTCACACACCTCGGCCTCCCCCGACACCCTCGACACCCTTGCCTCACAATTCACTACACTCCTCTCCCAACACATGGACCACGCAGCCACAGTTTGGCCCCTCCTCCCCGCCAAAAAACCCCGCCCACCCCAAGCGTCCCTTGACCCTACTTGGCTCACAAATAAAACACGCACTCACATACTCAAACTCCGTAAATGCAGCAAAAACAACGGCCCCCTCCCCTTCGCCCAAGCCCTCTTAAACACAACTGAATATCTCTCCCCTGACGCCATCAAACAACAATGCCAAGCACGTATACGCCAGCTCCTCCACGCCACCACCACGGATAAGATAAAGAAAATAAAAACTCGAGCCAATGCGGCCTACGACACCTGCCCCAAACTCTCCCACCGCCAATTGAAAATTAAAAGCGGCCTCCTACCCCCCGCCGGCGCCGCCTCCACCCTCCACCGCATTACTAGACCCGATAAAACTACCGCATCCTCTCCCTCCGCCGTCATTGACGCGGTACACTCTCACTTCGCCACCGAACTCGGCCGCGCCACCCCACACGACCTACCCACCCCCCCGTGGGAACTCCCCGACAACCCCGACAACTTTACCATCGAACCCCGCGGTGACCCCTCTCTCACCCTTGCCGACATGATTACCCGCGACACTTTCGATAAAACACTCAACTCCCTAGGCACCGGCAAAGCCCCCGGCCCCGACGGTATCCCCAATGAAATAATCAAATTCCTACCACCGGCGACCCGCTCCGCCCTCTTCTCTCTCCTCTCCCTCCTCGCCCACAAATCCTACACCCCTCCTGATTGGTGCCACAGCACAACATGCCTCCTACATAAAAAAGGCGACCCCTCCCTCCTCGATAATTACCGCCCTATCGCCCTCATGAATAACCTCCTTAAACTATGGACAGCACTAATCAAAGATGCAGGCTCGAAATACGCCGAAACCCACGGCATTCTCAGCGACCAACAGGACGGATTCCGACAACACCGCAGCATCCACGACGCCCTCTCCTCCCTCATTATGACGATGGAGGACGCGAAACTCCACAGCAAAGACATCTACGTCATGTACGCGGATTTCAAAGGTGCCTTCAACGCCGCGGACCACCGCATCATGTTCAAACACATGCGTCAACTCGGTATGCCCCCCACCTTTGTCGACACATGCGAACACCTCTACGGGGTCTCAACCACAGATTATATTACTCCACATGGCCCCACCCCTTCTATCGACATTAATCGCGGAACCCTCCAGGGCGACACCCTCTCCCCCTTTCTATTCACCCTCTTCCTTGAACCCTTCCTTCGCTGGCTCACGGTGGGAAGCCGGGGCTACCGCCCAGGCCCCCCCGCCACTAACGTCGACCCCACAGAACCCACAGCCACATACCCAGGACACGGCTTCGCTGACGACCTCAGCCTCGCCACGGGCTCGACCCCCAACATGACCATCCAGCTCAGGAAACTCTCCCTCTTCAGCGCCTACACGGGCATGACCGTCAACATCCGCAAATGCTGCATCACCGGCGCCCTCTGGCGCACAGGCAACGCCCTCACCCTCGCCAACACTACCCTCCTCGCATCCCGCCTGCAAACTCAGTTCATCTCCCTAAACTCCACCCCGGCCCCCATCCCCTCCATTGGCCCCAGGGACACATACCGAGTCCTAGGGGTAGAACTGAACACCTCCCTCAACTTCACCAAACACTGGCACGAACTCAAACATACCACTGCATCCCTCATCACCGCCCTTTCCACCTCCCCACTAACACAATCCCGCAGAATCAGGGTCATCCGTGGACTCCTCATCGGCAAACACTTCACCCTCCAGCTCGGCCTCTTCACCGACTCCCAACTCGACACTCTAGAAGGACAAATCTGCCGCGCACTCCGCTCCGCCGTCTCCTCGGTACGTAACCTTCCCCGCACCGCCCTTCACCGCCCTACCTCAGACCTAGGTTACGGCCTCCCCTCCCTCAAAGCCCACGCCGCACAACTCACAGTTTGCCACCTACATAAAATCATGAACAACTCAGGCTATAGAGGCCACATGGCCCGCGCACACATCCGCACCTTATCCACCACGTACTCCCACTGGCCCTCGGAATCCATCATGTCAACATGTTACACCCCACCCACACTCAAGTGCTTAGTCAGAGCTCAGCGCGATGCGGGCACCCTATTCCACAACATCCCTCCACTCTCCCTCACCAACCCTATCGCCTCCACAATCCGCGCCCACTTCACCACTCAAGACAACGCCCTCCTCGCCTCACTACGGGACAAAGCCACACACATCACCGATCCTCACACATATAAGCAAGCCTACTGCGATTTCTCTCCCCGCAAAACACACGCCTCCCTCCTCCCCCGCCTCACCCCCCTCTGGAAAAATAACATCACCACGTGGCCACAAGTCCTCCTCAGAGCCACCTCATCCTCCTTCATCCTCAAATCATGCAAATCCATCACCACACTCACGAGGTCCACCACCCCACTCTCAGTCCCCATCCGCCTCCTCGCCGCAATCCTCACCGAACCCCTCGATACTATCCACAACCGCCTCCCCCTCACAGGCCTCACTACCAAACAAGCATCCCCCCCCACCACTATACACCCCTCATGGATTCCCCTCCTCTCCCCACACCTCCCTCGCTCACCCCCCACCCTCTCATCCGGCATCTACACCTCCCGCACCACTCACCCCACCCCCACCGCACCCACCACACACTTAGACACAGAATACCTCACCCCCTCGGACCACCACTACCCCCCCTGCGACGTAACGCGTATCATCTCCAAACACAAGGACACAGAATACGGCCAAACGCAGTACATGGTTGAATGGGCCCCGGAACACCTCACGGAATGGGACACACAACTACAACTCGACGACGGCTTCCGCCTCATCTCCTCCACCCCCACATCGGTATGCCTCCCCACCCCCTCCCCCACCGCCTGCTCCATCTGTCATGACCCACTGCACACAGAACCCACCTCCACATGCTGCACATGCCCGCACTTCGCCATACATTCCCAATGCCGCCCAGCTCAGGGACCCGCCACATGGCAGTGCGAGTGGTGTGCTCGCGGCCAACAACACGACCTCACCCGCCTCCACGAAGTCCAGTGGGCCCCATGCCTACAACTACACGACACCATCAGTGAGACTCCCTCCGGCCCCACCGCCCTCACCGCATTTAACTCCGGCTATGTCCCCTCCACCACACCCATTCTGCCAGAACCCGGACCCCCTCCATGGTCACACCCCCTAATCACATTCAACCATGACCCCATTAACCCCGACCTCGACATGCTCCCTACCGGCAAATTCGCCATCCACGCACACCCATCACTCCACGACACCACCGTACTCTGCACTCCCGACGGCCGCACGGTCACCACCCTTAACGGCCCCCGCGTCCGCCACCTCTTTCAACTCTTCCGCCCCGACCTCACGCAGCATACGTTCGAAGAGGAGGTCTACCACCTCCTCACCCGCCTAGGCTCTCGCTCAGAAATCCACTCACCCACACCCGCCACCACCACCCGTAATAGATGGGCCACTAGAGAAGACCTACTCACAGCTCTCCGCCACACATTCCACATACAGACAGAACTCTACTCCGACCCCCTCAATAAACATCCTCATCCTCCCCCGATGGGAACACACACCCTACCGCCACTCCAAATACATCAACTCCCCATACACCCACCACCTTTACACCCTCCCCAATGACGCAAACACCTTCCTACCCCCCGACCAACACACTGGCAACCCCACCCCTACCCCATTCGGCACACGATGGATGGTCGACATATACCTCGTCGCCAACCCCCTCGCACTCTCCACCCTCCCATCACCCACAGCCATGACCGCACTTCACAACACTCTCGAATCTATCTACGACACTCACCTCCCCAACCCCATCATCACCCCCCCCACCTCCACACCTCTTTGACACCTACTCACCCCACTCAGCAGGTATATACCACCTCCCCCCAAACCCAACTCACCCTCTCACGTACCCCCTCCCGGAACGCGTGCATCTAACATACCCCCCAACCAGCGGTACCCTTGCTTGGAACTGGCAGGACTTTGTATACACAGACGGCTCGAAAAAAGGAAGCTCGTCCCCCCTCGGAGCCGCAGCTACCCACCCCGCCTCGGACACCAAAATCAAAATCATGGTGACCTCTACCCCTCCCTCACACACAATAAATCGCGCTGAATTAGCTGGCATAGATATAGGCCTCCAACTTGGCCGCACCCACCTCCTCACAGACAGTGCGTGCTCCCTCCGCCTCATACAAGGATACTTAAATTGCCCTTCCGCTTACAGACACAACATTCACCGCGACACCCTCTTATCCATCACACACACCCTTAAAACCCGCTGCGACGCAGGCATCCGTACACACCTCGGCAAAATCAAAGCACACAACCACTCCCTAGGCAACGACCTCGCAGACACCCTCGCCAACCTAGTCGCGGATGGTCCCCCACCCGACACTACATACACCACAGGTTCAGAGGTCACGATAGGCCACTGGACCTGGCCATAGACCCTCATTCCACAAACCCTAGGAGACCCCATACCCTACATATACACCAACCTCAAAGCTGACGCACACACCTACAGCACCAAACACACACACACACACCTCTCTCGCAAACAACCAAACACGGAGCTCACCTCGCCCGCGCCGCGAAGGACGGCGCCGATTTCTCTTACCACAAAAAGCACTCAACCCTCACAAATATTCAGTTCACACACAAACAAGAATTCATGTGGGGAGTCCACAACACCCGCCTACTCACTCACAACCCCACCCTGCGCTGCCCCCTATGTGGCCAATTCACTAGCAACGGCCACATGGCCGGTAACTGCCCCACCATGTCTGGCCTAAGACAGAACCGACACAACAGCGCACTGCAACTCCTACTCTCCCTATTGGAACGCCACAACGGAGGATGCAGGGAAACCATCACCGCAGACTTCGGTAACAAACCCATAAAATTCTTTGCTTCCCCCTGCTTCCCCCATAAAATTCTCCTGCCCACACTCCGCTTGACTGTCACCCACCCCACCCTACCCACATGCCCACCCGCCTTGTTGATGCTGATGAAGGTCTCTCACCCGACTCCCTAACCTCGTGTCCCGCCATCCTCCCACCTGAGATTCTCCCCCCCGCGCTACGACCCCCCGCACACAAACCCGACTTTATCCGCCTCCTCGAACCTCGATTCGTTGGCCACACAAACGGTCGCCGCCGTTACGCATCCATAAAAAAGATTCAGATAGGGGAATGGAAGTATTGCACGGACAATAACCTCTCCCACACAGCTAACCTCATACGTGCCAAATACACACCCCTTGCAAACGCCATCCGCAGCCACTGGCCAGGCACAATGGTTGACATCCTTCCCATCGTCATGAGCCGCACAGGTACACCGCACTCCTCCACCATCACGAGTCTCACCTCCCTACTCACCGCCCGCACCGACCCTCCTGATAAACTCGTCTCCAAAGCACGCCTCGACACGTCTCGCATCCTTGCACAACTCCACACGCATACTGTTCAATGGCTGCATCACCTCCTACTCATATACCGCATCAAATCCCGCACGACCTCCCGCCGCGCCTCCGCACATTGCCCCTTCGCACGACCCTAAATGCACGCAGCCCTCGCCTCTTCTTGCACACCTCCCCGGGGGGGAGTAAAACCCCCGACCCCCATCGGAGAGGTTGGATTTAGGTGGTTAACGGTCTAGCCCTGACTTGTAAGTTCCATGTATGGCATAGTTGGGAGGGCCCAGAGACAGCAGCCGACGCATCCGGCTTTTGGTGAAAAACCGGCGCATACGGTACATGTTGTGTCAAAGTTGAGGGGGCAATAAGGAATGCTTACACTCGGTGAGTGACACTGCATGTCATCTCACTCTCAGCAAGTGCCTAGCACTTGCCTATCACAGGACACGCACTCACCTTGTGGTGAGCACACGCCAACATATATTCTGAGCCTTTAGATGATATCTAACGCTCAGCAACTTGCCACCATCAGCAACCTAATCCTCTCTATTGTTGATTGGCTTATCATCTCATAGTGCTGAGTCACAGCCGTACTATCACGATGCTACTTGACCAACATTGCTGTGTAGCAACTTGATTATCACACAAAACCATGTCTCGCAACACTCCCCCTTGCTACGCAGGCAATCCCATGATGGCATTGCACAACTTGCTATGCCTTGCACTCACTAATGGCTTGGTAAGCACATCAGCAAGCATGTTCTCCGTCGCACAATATTGCACCTCGATGTCTCCGCTCTCCACCTTCTCCCGACAGAAGTGGTACCTCACGTCCATGTGCTTGCTGCGTCCGGTCGTCATGCTATTCTTGCTGAGTGCAATACAACTCTGATTGTCCTCGTGAATTGTGATGGGAGACCCGGAGTCTTGGTGAAACTCGTGGAGTAGTTGCTTCAAAAACATCGCCTCCTGAGTGGCCGCAGTCAGCGCCATATACTCTGCCTCCGCTGTCGACAACGCCACAGTTTGTTGCCGCTGGCTTTTCCAACTCACCGCTGCACCGTTGAGCATGAACACATACCCCGTGCGAGAGCGCCGCTCGCCAATATCACTCGCGTAGTCAGAATCTGACCATCCTACCACCTTTGATGAGGGTGCGCCACCGTACATCAACACCGACTCTGCGGTCCCCTTGAGGTAGCGAAGCACCCTCTTGGCTTGCTCCCAATGTGACTGAGAGGGGTCGGACATGTACCTACTAAGGTGGCTAACAGCCATGGTGATGTCGGGCCGTGTGCTTACGGAAGCATACAACAAGCTACCGATCAAGCTTTGGTACGGCACTAGACCGGGAGGCAACCTTGATGTCGACGTCTCCACACAATTGCTCAAAGCATCGACCGCCATAGGTGAGCCCACTGGCTTGCAGCCCATCATGTTGAAGCGCTCTAACATATCTAAGACGTATTGCTGTTGTCCAATCCTGATGGTGCGGCTGCCACGATCACGCTCGACTGTCATGCCAAGCAACCAAGACACTGGACCGAGGTCTTGCACATTGAACCTTTCGCCGAAAGCCGACTTGAACCCAACGATGAAGCTACCCGCTGGTCCGACGATGATGCTGTCGTCCACGTACAACGCCAAGACATAAAGCTCACCCTCCTTGATAAAGACGTAAATGCCGGGATCCACCTTGGATTGGGTAAAGCCATACTCCTCTAGCCATGCTGTGATGGTCTTATTCCAGTTCCTTGGAGCTTGCTTGAGGCCATACAATGATTTCTTCAACAAGCACACTCGCTCCTCTCCATTGATGTCGAAGTGACGGAATCCTTCCGGCTGCCTCATGTAGATTTCCTCCTCGATATCGGCCTCCAAAAATGCCGTCACCACATCAAGCTGCTCCACCTCCCAATCATTATAAGCAGCAAGCGCGAGCAACGTTCGAATAGAAATCACCCTCACTGTGGGAGCGAAGGTCTCGTGGTAGTCCACACCCTTCTCCTGAGTAAACCCGCGAGCCACAAGTCTTGCTTTGTACCTTGCAATCTGTCCATTGGCATCGCGCTTCAGCTTGAACACCCACTTGGAATCTACGAGTTTGCGACCGGCAGGACAAGGGACCAATGTCCAGGTTTTCCGAGATACAAATGAGTCGTACTCGCTCTTGATAGCTGCCTCCCACTCCCCCGATTGGGGACTCCTCAGCGCTTGCTTGTATGACACCGGCTCTTGAACGGTCGGGCTGCTGGCTGACTTAATAGCTGCGGCACTTCCCGCAGTCCATCCATCTCCCGAAGCGCCCGCTGAACGGAGATTATACCTTGGACTGGGTACGCATTGCTGTGGTGCAGCAGTGGATCGAAGATTATACCTTGGCCGTGGAGTCTCCCCCGAATGCATGTCCCGTTCCTCTTCCGTCGACCCGGAATGCTACCGCGACTCCCGTAGCGGCGACTCCCCCGAAGGTGTATCCGGTTCTTCGCTACACATGGTGCGCGGGATGCTGTCCTCTTCATCATCATTGCGTTGCTCCGCATTGCTCTCCCCCGTGGAGAGGACTGCAGCCTCATCGAACACCACGTTGCGGCTGCTCACCACCCGACGAGTAGCATGATTGTACACCAACCACGCAGGTGATTCGGAAGCATAGCCCACAAAGACACCCTTCCACGCGCGATCGTCAAGTTTGCGGCGTTGAGACTTGTCAACGTGGACATAGGCCGGACAGCCGAAGACCCGCATGGAGCTCAAATCAGCTCGTCTACCGGTCGCCAAGGTGAAAGGTACACCGCCGGCTCCGCTACTATGCACACGATTGCGGACATGCACCGCAGCGACCATCGCTAAAGCCCAATACGATTTTGGCAGCGCGGCTTGCCGGATCATTGACTGCGCCATCGGGACCAATGTCCCCCACTGCCGTTCAATACGGCCATGTTGCCAATGCGCGTAAGGGGCAGTGATCTCCACAGCGATGTTGAACTCATCCAAGAGGTTTCGGAAGGCAGCACCTAAGAACACCGTGTCATTGTCCACCCGAAGACGACGAACCGTGTGCCCCAGAGAACGGATGGTAGTCAACATGCGACGGAACGAGGCGGGAGCCTCATCCTTGGAGCGGACCGCATCATGCAGCATGAAACGGCTCCGGAAATCAACCGCACACAAGCTGTACCGCCGTCCTCCCAAGGATGGAACACTCATAGGACCGCAGAAGTCTAAGCCGAGGACCTCAAAGACACCAACGTTCCGGTCAGCCGGCTCACGAGAGATACGGCGGACGTGCGACTTACACACAGCACACGTCTCACAGAAGCCCAACTTCTCCGACGCAGAAAACGCCACACCCTCCACCTGAGTGGCCAAGAGCCCGTCCAATTGCGACTCGCCAAGGTGACCGAGTCGGGAATGCCACAACCGTTTTTCCGATGGCGCAGTGGCGACCGAAGCGGTAGGATTCAACGAAGCAACCCGCGCCGGCAACCACACCAATAAATGCGCGCGCTCCAACGGAACCACCACGCCACCACCATGACCGGCATGAAGACGAAGGTGGTCCACGGGATCAGCTAACACCACAGAATGACCTTGTCGCCGAGCTTGGGTAAGGCTGAAAAGTCGATGGTAAGACCACGACGCACGACGGGATAGCTCAGGAACGTGGAGCACATTCTTTAGCGTGGCAGGAATCTCCTCTCCATCTTCAGCCTTCACAATGATTCGGACCGAGCCCACTCCAACAGCGCGGGCGCTGATACCCTTCACCCAAAGCCGGTCGGTGAGCGCTCGATACTCACAGAAGTCACGGCGCACACTAGTCATGTGATGGCTGGCGCCGCTGTCGGCCAACCACATCCACGTTTCCCCATCGCGCTCGAACATGTGTCGAGCCTCGGAGAATGGCCTCGCAGGGGTGGCTGTCACGTCCATGACCGCCGGAAAAGCAACCGGGGAGTCCATTTGCGCAGAGTTACCTCCGGTGTTGTTGACGGGGCACTCGGACCTGCGATGGCCCTTCTTACCACAGCCATAGCAAACACCACGAAAAATTCTCGCTCCGCCTCTGCCATATGATTTACGACGAGTAGTCGCAGCTCCTTGAAGAGATTTCAGTTGGTCTTGGAGCTCGGAGACTTGCCGCTTCAAAAGTTCAGTCGTTGAGTCATCATGAGACGCTGCAAAAGCCGTAGGCGTTGGGGGCTCCGTTGAATGTGATTGCGCACGACTCTCGATGCGCATGCCCTTTTGACGAA
Organism: Tetraselmis chui; assembly: GCA_026401115.1. Taxonomy (NCBI): domain Eukaryota; kingdom Viridiplantae; phylum Chlorophyta; class Chlorodendrophyceae; order Chlorodendrales; family Chlorodendraceae; genus Tetraselmis; species Tetraselmis chui. The sequence continues at coordinate 71,220 of JAPMLY010001446.1, read as the reverse complement.
GATCACGCTTGACGGTATCCATGCTGAGGTCGTGTACGTCCCACGTGTCGGTGATGGAGTGGTATTCGCTGCGCAGGCCCTTCACCAAGTACATGATGATACGCCGGCCGTGGACGACGTCCCCAACTCGGGCAAGCTGTCGTTGCAGTCGAACTAACCGGTTCAGATATTGAATGCCGCTCTCGCCGTCCGCTTGCGGCGTCTCCAAGTCCTGCAATAGTTCCGTACACCGGTAAATACCATCGTCCTCATAATGATTGACTAACGCAGTCCATGCAGTGTGGCCGCAGGTCTTGTCATCCTCGCTAACATTCTCGATAATAGAAAGGTCGTCCTCCGGCAGCGCAAGAATCAATGTGGAGTACATGTCGACTTGATGTTGAGAGGAAGCGGCACCATCCGACGACAAAGCCGGAGCCCACTTTTGCATCAAGCCAAATGCACGGAAACATTTCTTCCACACGTCAAAATCTCGTCTCTCCCCACTGAACTTGGGTAGTTTCACGGAGTCCATATCAGGTACGTCGGATGCGCTCGCAAGAGCACCAGAAAATCAGGAAAACTGCCAACAAGAAAAGCACCAAGTACCGGTGAAGAGGCGGGCAACACGGCTCAGAAAAGGAGACGACAAAGGGCTGACCGAAGACGCAATTGTACTCCCGGAGTCTATACAGCCAAGGCAATCAGAAACGAGTCTCAGAAGGTCTGTCAAGTGACGTCGTACAGGAGTGCTAGTACACTTGTGGTAAGATGCCTTTCCAAAAATTCAGCCGGACCACTATCGGCTTTCACGAGAAAAGAAACTGGCGGGTGACAAGCTCCGGAAGCGAATAAAATTCCAGAAAGCGCCAAGCTATAACAAAGAAGAGCAAGCCGATCTTCACGTCACACGAGTCGGCGTTCGGGGGTTGAAGCCGGCTCCAAGCGACACAAACAAGTCGCTACCAGCCGGGTATCGAAGTAAAGCTACAAACACAAGCAAGAGCCAGCCACTTTGTGAGCCAGCCGCACCTCACGTATCGTGCGACACCACAAAGGTCTACCACTCTTCGAGAAGCAAGCTCTAGGTTCCAGTCAAGACAAATGACTCCAACAACTAGCTGATAGAGGGCCCATAACCTGTCAAAGTTGAGGGGGCAATAAGGAATGCTTACACTCGGTGAGTGACACTGCATGTCATCTCACCCTCAGCAAGTGCCTAGCACTTGCCTATCACAGGACACGCACTCACCTTGTGGTGAGCACACGCCAACATATATTCTGAGCCTTTAGATGATATCTAACGCTCAGCAACTTGCCACCATCAGCAACCTAATCCTCTCTATTGTTGATTGGCTTATCATCTCATAGTGCTGAGTCACAGCCGTACTATCACGATGCTACTTGACCAACATTGCTGTGTAGCAACTTGATTATCACACAAAACCATGTCTCGCAACATGTTGTAAACAATTTCATGTTCATTTCAATGAAATCCAGACACGTACCCTCCTCACGACTACGGACACACAGAATCCGCCATCGCTTACAAAATCCCCCCGCCCAAGGGGCCGTCGCGCCAACCCGCGCCCCACCGAGCGTCCGGACGTTCGTGTGCCGCCAACACACGCAACCCACTACGAACCCTACTCTAAACCATACGACCTACCTCACCACAACCTCACACTCCTCCACACTTGCCTCGGTCGCGATAACTTAAACCTCTAACCTCCCGCCCACGTACATACATGGGCTAATGCGGGACCGCCTCGCACATGCGCACGCTGCGGACCAATACCACCCACGGAGCCGTCTCGCGGGACACCCGCTCCCTCTTTCCCTCACTGTGCCCCAACCACCCCCAGCATAAAAGGACTTTGGTACCGCACTGGACCCCTCACATGGCCGGGGCCTCAAGACGCCTCTAATCCTCGCAGCCCCCATGTCAACCACTGACCTAGGACAGGCCGCAGACCGCTCGACCCGCACTGTCGACTCGTACCTACTCATATGTCAGTACTCCACCCCCCCACCTTGCCAACTTTTGGATGCATGGAGTCGTTCTTCCGGAATCGACTCGTCCCTCGGACTCGCTGCTCCCGACATGCTTAATTGCCCGTTGCTAGCTTCTCGAAAGCCTTAACCGGGTCGACGATCTCCCCGCTCGAGCTAAAATTATAATCGGCAAGGAACGCGCCCATCACACGCGATGGACAGCGAACACCACTCGCACCCACCACCCGGCCATGCCCTCAACTTTCGACCGCACCCCCCTACCCGTCGACCTCGAATCGGGCTTCCAGGAGGTCCGATTGGACTTCCCCACCTCCTGCAAAGCGATAGGCATGTTATACCAATTTACTTCACAGCAACGTGAACTCAACTCGGTAAGGCTAGGGATCAGCCATCGATATGTCGTCGATAGTATCATCATCACTCGTTGATGGTGCCATCGATGTGATAGGTTGCGACATCGACATCGACACGATGGCAATAGTGCTAGTATCAATACCATCAATTATCAATACAATTGGAAACTGTTGATCATCAAGCCCGATGTATCGATATATCGTCCCAAATATCGATACATCGGCGATAATATTGGCGTGAATTGCCATCGATGCCAACATCCCAAAATATCAACACCATCAACATCGACAATCCAAGATATCAATACTATCAACAATTCAACATCGACGTTTCAAGATATCACTACCATCAACATCGACAAATTTCACTTGATCCCTAGCCGAACAACTCGGCCGGTCCAGCGCTTCCCTGCGCTGCCACCCTCCCTCATCTGTTGACCACACTCAATCAGAAGAAAATTCAGTTCCTCAGAGCTGTCATAGTCCTTGAACTTTAAGGTCGCCGTGTCAAACTTAGCTCCCCCTCTTCATAACTCTCTCCGGCCTAGAAGCGGTCGCCCTCGTGCATGACCTCCTCACCGACCGCCTCACGATCGACCTCGCCCCTGTCGGCAACCTCCCCTCGTCCTCTCTGCCCTCCCAAGTCGAGGACCTCCCGGAGTCGACCCAGTTTCTCCTCCAGTTTGCGGACGCCCTGCAATCAGTCGAAGACCCAACCCCGAGCGAGGACGACCCCTCCTCGTACTAGGTAAATATCCTCCACATGTCCAATAACCCCATTCATTCATAGTCCGGCCATGTATCCCTTCTCATCCCCAATAATTCACTTCACATCTCGGTGCCCCCTGCCCCGCATCTTTACACCATCACCATCACACCTCCCACTGTCAATAGGCAAGTCCCATGCACCTCATGGGCGGCCATCTGCCTCACCACGGTCCTCATCTAATCATGACAAATGCTCTCCCTTCCCTGCATAAACGTTGACGGTTCATACCACCCACGCACTTGCTATACACCCTCCTACACCACCCCACTCCACCTCCACCTCCCTCTCTCACCCCACCTTCGACCTCACACGACACACCAACCTACAGAAATTCCCATATGGCTCCTACTACCGCCCCCACCCCTCCACCTCCCCCAACATCGCCACCAACATCCAAATCTCCCTCACCACCGACATGTATTGTATACTCATTTCCACCAACGGCACCACCACCAGCCCCCTCCAACACACATTCATTCACAGGGGCTCGCACACCCACGCCTCATGCACACTCACCATCCACCCCCCCCCACTACTCCACCTTCGGCAGGGTCCGTCTCTCGGACCTTGCCTTCACTACCACCCCCTCCCCCCCTCCCCTCAACATCACCAAACACAACACACTCTACCGCAACCCCCCCGCCCTCTTCCTCCTCTGGACCCGCCACCTTATGGACGGCAACGTCTACAACAAGTGGCAACTCAAGACCTCAGACTACACGATGATGGAAGCCGACGAAGACACCCCCTTCGACCTTGACTCCCTCCCCGAAATTCAACTCTCCGCCTTCACCATCCAACCCACCCCCAACCTCCCGCGCGCCCTCCACCCATCTAGAAAACGTCGCTCCCCCTCCCCAACCACCTCCTCCGACAAACCCACCGCCACCTTCCCCGACCCCACCCCCGCGCACCGGCCTGCTCCAACTCGCCACAATCCCCTCCCCACCATCACCGAGGACTCCACCGGTCCCATGGACTCCTCCTCCACCCCCCACCCCCACCACGACGGCACGACCCCGACCCTCCCCATACCCTCCTAACTCCCTCCCCACTACCACCTCCCCTTCGACCTAACCCACCCTCGCCCCCACTCCCCCCCCGCATGTCACCTCCCCGCACATCCCTACCGAGCCCCCGCATGACCCTATGGACTCCTCCCCCACCCACCGCACCCCCACCGACCCCGCGCTCAAACCCACCCCCCGGCAGGCATCACTAACACACCCGCCCCCCTCACAAAAAGCTTAGCCTCCCCCCCCCTCCCGCCAGCCCCCCGCCCCACTAAATCACACCCTCCCGTCACCCTCCCCCCTCCATACTCCCGGCCATGTCCTCTCCCTCGCACTCCACCCCCGACGACCCTCCCCCCCTCCACCCCTCCTTTGTTCTCCTCCCCCACCCCTCCTAGGAGTACTCCGACTACGACCTCGAGGACCTGCTCGAGGAACTTCCATACGAGTCCCCCTCACACCATGCGAACCAACAACCCTCCGGCGCCCCCAATACCACCTCCAACTCCGCTCCGGCCGACGTGGCCGACCCCTGTCCTTAACTCTCCAACGGATGGGCCTCACGGCCCGGGGTTAGACCCCACAACCCCCCTCCGCCCACCTACCCGACATCCGACGTCATATTGTAAATATTTCGCCCAAGGCCTCACTCCCGCCTCACTTCAACCCCCATACTTGCACCATCAAACTCCACAACTACATGTTCGACTTCAAACCTTGAATATTGCCTCCCTACCGCCATCTCTCTCCTTCTCACTTCTCTAGTCACCACAGCCAGCCCACTTGCGGGGCCGGCACGACCTACGTGTAACTATCCGTTCCCGATTCCGACACACCCACCACTCTGACGTCCTCCTCCTTACCGAAACCAACCAAGCAACCCACAATCCCGTTGGCGCCTCGCCCTCTCCCAATACCTTCTCAAAAGTTCTCGACCACACTACTCACATGTGCCCCAACCCAATGCATGCGTCCTTTTCGCGGTTCGCAAGACCACATTCCAATCCGCCACTGTCCTCGCCCCACCCTCCCACCTCATCCCCTACATTGCTGGCATATCCCTCGTCCCACACTCATGCCCCCCCTACCTCCTCATGGGAATCTATATGCCACAACTCCACACCCCCCAACTGACCCGATTGTACGCATGAGTTGCAGCGTGGGGCCTCTGACTTGTAGACGACCACCCGACACACCGCGTCCTTTGGGGGGGAGACTTCCATACGACCACCACTCATGGTACCGAACAACCGGCCCTCACCTCCCTACTCTCATCCCACCTCCAAGCCCTCAACCCCCCATCCCCACCTTTCCCCGCAGCGGCGGCTGCCTGGCCCACTAGCTCTCCCCGCCCCCCTCGGCCTCTCCCCTACCGCCATCTCTGTCTTCCCCTCCCCTACACACTTCACCGACCACTCGGCCATCCACCTTGTCATCCCCGGCCCCCACAATCTCATCGCCCATGCCTCCCCGCCCAAGGCCCCCCCTCACACACACCACACCACCCGCAAATTCACCTTTCAACTCCCCCTTACACCCGAACACATCAAACCATACCAATACAACACACCCTCCCGCATCAACAAAACGGCCGACCTCCATGCCGCCATACTCAACACAACTACATCCACAGCCTCCCGTGACACACTCGACACCCTAGCCTCACGATTCACCACCCTCCTTATGGACCATGCAACCTCCATATGGCCCCTCCTCCCCCCGAGAAAACCCCGACCCCTTCCACGTCCACCGACCCCACCTGGCTCCCTAGAAAACACGCAAACTCATCCAAAAATTCCGCCGATGTAGCAACAACCGCGGCCCCCTCCCCCTCGCCCAAGCTCTCTTAAATACTAACGAATATATTGCCCCCGACACCGTCAAACAACAGTGTCAAGCACGCATACGCCACCTCCTCCGCGCCACCACCACGGACAGATTGAGGAAAATGAAATCCGGCGCCAATACGGCCTACGACGCTTGCCCGATATCCTCCCACCGTTTCTTAAAAGTTAAAAGCGGACTCCTCCCCCCCATCAGCGCCACCTCCACCCTCCATAAGATCACTCGACCCGACAACACAACTGTAACCTCCCCCACCGATGTCCTCGCGGCTGTCCACTCACACTTCGACGCCTAACTCCGCCGCGCCACCCTTCCCGTACTCCCCATCGCTCCGTGGGAACACCCGGACAGCCCTTACCGCTTTGTCATCGAACCCCGCGGGGACACGCATCATGTTCAAACACATGAGACAGCTCGGTATGCCCTCCACCTTTGTAGACACATGCGAACACCTCTACGGGGTCTCATCCACAGACTACATTACCCCACTTGGTCCCACCCCCTCCATCGACATAAATCGGGGTACCTTACATGGGGACACCCTCTCCCCCTTCCTATTTACCCTCTTCCTTGAACCCTTTCTCCGCTGGCTCACTGTGGGCAGCCGGGGCTATCGCCGACCCCCCCCCCCACTAACGCCGACCCCACAGAACCCACAGCCACATACCCCGGTCACGGATTCGCCGACGACCTCAGCCTCGCCACGGACTCGACCCCCAACATGGCCATCCAACTAAGGAAACTCTCCCTCTTCAGCGCCTACACAGGTATGACCGTCAACATTCGAAAATGTTGCATTACCGGAGCCCTTTGGCGTACATGCAACGCCCTCTCCCTTGCCAACATCACACTCCTCGCATCCCGCCTCCAATCACAGTTCATCACTGTCAAAGTTGAGGGGGCGATAAGGAATGCTTACACTCGGTGAGTGACACTGTATGTCATCTCACCCTCAGCAAGTGCCTAGCACTTGCCTATCACAGGACACGCACTCACCTTGTGGTGAGCACACGCCAACATATGTTCTGAGCCTTTAGATGATATCTAACGCTCAGCAACTTGCCACCATCAGCAACCTAATCCTCTCTATTGTTGATTGGCTTATCATCTTATTGTGCTGAATCACAGCCGTACTATCACGATGCTACTTGACCAACATTGCTGTGTAGCAACTTGATTACCACACAAAACCATGTCTCGCAACAATCACCATCAACTCCACCCCGGCCTCCATCCCCTCCATAGGCCCATCGGACACATACCGCGGCCTAGGGGTCGAACTCAACATCTCCTCCACCTTCACCAAACACTGGCACGAGCTGAGACGCACTACCGCATCCCTTATCACCGCCCTCTCCACCTCCCTACTAACACAATCCCGCAGAATAAGAAACATCCGCGGACTACTTATCGGTAAACACGTCACCCTCCAGCTCGGCCTCTTCAGCGACTCCCAAATGGACACCCTCGAAGGTCAAGTATGCCGAGCACTCCGCTCCGCCGTCTCCTCGGTACGTAACCTCCCCCGCACCGCCCTCCACCGGCCCACCTTTGACCTCGGTTACGGCCTCCCCTCCCTCAAAGCCCACGCCGCACAACTCACTGTCTGCCACCTCCACAAAATCATGAACTCCCATGGTTACAGAGGCCACATGGCCAGAGCACACATACGCACCATATGCACCACATACTCCCACTTACCCACTGAATCAATCATGTCAAGCAGATTCTCCCCACCCACACTCAGATGCCTAGTACGAGCCCAAGGCGACGCTGGCACTATGCTGTTTCACAACACTCCTCCATTCTCCCTTACCAACCCCATTGCTTCCACAATCCACGCCCACTTCACCCGACAAGACAACATCCTCCTCGCCTCACTCACAGACAGAGCCACACACATCACAGACCCTCACACATACAAACATGCATACTGCGAATTCTCCCCCCGCAAAACACACGCTTCCCTCCTCCCCCGTCTCAATCCCCTCTGGAAAAAAATATCACCACGTGGCCACAAGTCCTCCTCCGAGCCACCTCATTTTCATTCATCCTCAAGTCTTGCAAATCCATACCCACACTCACGGGGTCCACCACCCCACTCTCAGTCCCCATTCGTCTTCTCGCAACAATCCTCACTGAACCTCTGGATACTATCCACAACCGCTTACCCACCACACACCTCACCCCCAAACAAGCATCCCCCCCACCACTATCCACCCCTCTTGGACTCCTCTCCTCTCCCCACACCTCCCCTGCTCCCCCCCCCCCACCCTCTCATCAAGCATCCACACCTCACACAACAAAACCTCCCTCCCCACGGCACCCACCACACACATAGACACAGAATACCTCAGCCCCTCGGACCACCACTACCCCCCCTGCGACGTAACGCGTATCATCTCCAAACACAAGGGCACGGAATACGGCCAAACCCAATACATGGTAGAATGGGCCCCGGAACACCTCACGGAATGAGACATCCAACTCCAACTCGACGACGGCTTCCGCCTCATCTCCTCTACCCCCACCTCGGTATGGCTCCCCACCCCCTCCCCCACCACATGCTCCATTTGTCACGACTCACTACACACAGACCCCATCTCCACATGCTGCACATGCCCGCACTTTGCCGTCCATTCCCAATGTCGCCCCGCTCAGGAACCCGCCACATGGCAATGCGACTGGTGCGCTCCCGGCCAACATCACGACCTCACCCGCCTCCACGAGGTCTAGTGGGCATCGTGCCTACAACTGCACGACACCATCAGTGAGACCCCCTCCAGCCCTACCGCCCTCACTGCACTTAACTCCGGCTTTGTCCCCTCCACGACACCCATCCTACCCGAACCCGGACCCCCCCCATGGACACACCCCCTCATCACATTCAATCACGACCCTATCCACCCCGACCTCGACATGCTCCCTACCGGCAAATTCGCCATCCACGCACACCCATCACTACATGACACAACAATACTATGCACTCCCGATGGCCGCGCGGTCACCACCCTCAACGGCCCCCGCGTCCGCCACCTCTTTCCACTCTTCCGCCCCGACCTCTCGCAGCACACGCTCGAAGAGGAGGTCTACCACCTCCTCACTCGACTAGGCTCCCGTTCAGAAATCCACTCACCCTCACCCGCCACCACCACCCGTAATAGATGGGCCGCTAGAGAGGACCTACTCACCGCACTCCGTCACACATTCCACATCCAGACAGAACTCTATTCAGACCCCCTCAACAAGTCACTCCATTCCCACACAAACCACTCACTTTACCCCGAAGACTTAGTCTTCTCATCTAGCGGCAGCAACGCCATGGCAAGGCACAAACATCGCCAACCCGGAATACGATCACGACTACATGCGCCGCGCCATGGAACACGCAATGAATAGCGCCCACCGCACAGCCTCTCATACACCCAGCGCAACCCTCTTCATACTCCCTCGATGGGAACACACACCATACCGCCACTCCAAATACATCAACTCCCCATACACCAACCACCTCTACACCCTTCTCAATGACGCAAACACCTTCCTACCCCCCGACCAACACACAGGACACCCCACACCTACCCCATTCGGCATACGCTGGATGGTCGACATCTACCTCGTCGCCAACCCCCTAGCCCTCTCCACCCTACCCTCACACACAGCCATGACCGCACTCCACAACACACTCGAGTCCATCTACAACACACACCTCCCCAAACCCATCATCGCCATCTCTCCTCCCCACCTCATAGACACCTACTCACCACACTCAGCAAGCATCTACCATCTCCCCCCCAACCCCTTACACCCCCTTACCTACCCCCTCTAGGAACGCATGATACTAACTTACTGCCCCATCAGAGGAAACCTTGCTTGGAATTGGCAGGACTTTGTATACACAGACGGCTCAAAAAAGGGAGGCTCTTCCCCCCTAGGAGCCGCCGCCACCCACCCCGCCTCGGACACCCGCATCAAAATTCCGGTGACCTCTACCCCTCCCTCTCACACCATAAATCGCGCAGAGCTTGCATGCATAGACATAGGCCTCCAACTAGGCCACACGCACCTCCTTACACACAGTGCGTGCTCCCTCCGCCTCATACAAGGCTACTTAAACTGCCCATCCGCTTACAAACACAACATTCACCGCGACACACCCCTTTCCATCACACACACCCTCAAAACCCGCTGCAACGCAGGCATCCGCACACACCTCGGCAAAATTAAAGCACACAACCACTCACTAGGAAACGACCTCGCAGATTCACTAGCTAACCAAGATGCCGACGGCCAACCACCCGACAGAACATACACCACATGTTCAGACGTGTCGATAGGCCACTGGACCTGGCCATACACCCTCATTCCACAAACCCTAGGGGAACCCATACCCTACAAATACACAAACCTCAAAACTGACGCTCACACTCACAGAACCATACACACCCACACACCCCTCTCACAAACATCCAAACACGGTGCCCTCCTCGCGCGCGCCGCGGAAGACGGCGCCGACTTCACCTTCCACAAAAAGCACACAACACTCACCAACATCCAGTTCACCCACAAGCAAGAATTCATGTGGGGAGTCCACAATACCCGCCTTCTTACACACAACCCCACCATGCGCTGCCCCATGTGTGGCCAATTCACTAGCAAGGGCCACATGGCCGGTAACTGCCCAACCATGTCTGGCCTAAGACAGGACCGCCACAAGAGCGCGCTACAACTCCTACTCTCCCTACTAAAACGACACAACGGAAGACGATGGGAGACAATCATTGCAAACCTCGGTAATAAATCCATCAAATCTTTTACTTCCCCCACACCAACCCACACCCCTCTTGACTGCCATTCACCTCACCTCACCCACATGCCGCCACGTTGCTGCTGACGAAGGTCTCTCGCCCGACTCCCTAACCTCGTGCCCCGCTATCCCCCCCCCGAGATTCTCCCCCCCGCGCTACGACCCCCCGCGCACAAACCCGACTTTATCCGCCTCCTCGAGCCTCGATTCGTCGGTCACACAAACGGTCGCCGCCGATACTCATCCATTAAAAAGATTCAGATAGGACAGTGGAAATACTACACGGACCACAACCTCTCCCAAACAGCCCACTTGATTCGCGCCAAATACACACCCCTCGCAAACGCCATCCGCAGCCAATGGCCATGTACCAATGTCGACATCCTCCCCATCGTCATGAGCCGCACGGGTACACCGCACTCATTCACCATCACAAGTCTCACCTCTTTACGCACACTCCGCACTGACCCTCCGGATAAACTCATATCCAAAGCACGACTCGCCACGTCTCGCATCCTTACACCACTCCACACGCACACTGTTCAATGGCTACATAATCTCATGCTTGCATACCGCATCAAATTCCGCACGACCTCTCGCCGCGCCTCCACACAATGCACCTTCGCACGCTCCTAATTGCACGCCGCCATCGCCCCGCACCGCACACTCCCCGGAGGGGGTTAAAACCCCCGAACACCCTTGGAGAGGTTGGATATATAGGTGGTTAACGGTCTAGCCCTGACTTGTAAGTTTCATGTATGGCATAGTTGGGAGGGCCCAGAGACAGCAACCGGCGCATGCGGTATTTGTTGTAAACCGGCGCATACGGTACATGTTGTAAACAATTTCAATTTCAACGTGCCGCTACCGGCGAGTTGCCGATATGAAGCGATTCCAAATGTACTGCGTAATGTAGTATTCTAACATATAGCGGAAAAACTGTCCACGGGCGAATTAGCCGACGCACGAGAGCGACCGGCGAGGAAGAAGCAAAGCCAACAAGGCTGTTAGGAGCGTGTAGACACGCAAAAGCATAGACGGGCGTTGCTCGTGTTTACTCCCCCCTTTCGCCGTGGGAAAGGTAAGCTCCCCGCTAAGCTAGGTGAGCATTGCGGCATTGCGTGGGGAAAAAACGATAACAGTATTAATTAAAATATAGCAGTACTAATTACGCACGGGCCGAATTTTCGCGCGTCGGTTTTAAAAACCCGATCCGGTCGAGAGCATCGGTAGGTTGAAGACTAAGTGAGACTGAAAGCTTGGTGGGGCGAGCGTGGCGCCGGGCGCTTTACACACGCTCTTCTCCTTTTTACGTGGGAGATGGTAGGACAGTCGCGGACAACCACCTCGAAGGCGAAGCGTGGTGTCGGTGGGACGATGAATTACTAGCGTGACGCCGAGCGCTTTACACACGCGCAACTCTTTTTTACGTGGGAGTAGGTAGGACTAGCGTGGCGCCGAGCGCTTTACACACGCTCTTCTCTAGTGCAACTTGGTGGAGGGCCCATAACCTGTCGGAATCGGGAACGGATAGTTACACGTAGGTCGTGCCGGCCCCACAAGGGGGCCGGCTGTGGTGACTAGAGAAGTGAGAGGAGAGAGATGGCGGCCGGAGAAGGGCCGGCCGACCGCCACTAACAGGAAATAGAGTACCGCTAATAGCATAACTCTAAGTACTAGGATGACAAATAGCTACCCTGTACATAAGCACAAGGGAACGGGATGCTAGTGCTAACACACACCCCTTTGGCAAAACCACATCACCACGTGGCCACACGTCCTCCTACGCGCCACCAACACCTCCATCGTCCTCCAATCATGCAAATCTATATCCACACTCACGGGGTCCACCACCTCACTCTCAGTCCCCATTCGCCTCCTCGCCGCAGTCCTCACCGAACCTCTCGATACTATCCACAACCGCCTACCCACCACACACCTCACCCCCAAACACGCACCCCCCCCCCACCACCATCCACCCCTCGTGGATTCCCCTCCTATCCTCCCACCTCCCCCGCTCCCCCAACACCCTCTCCTCTGGTATCCTCCCTCACCCCTCGCACGAAAACCCACCACACACATCGAGACAAAATACCGCTCATCTTTAGATCACCACTTTCCCCCTTGCGATGGCACACGCATCATTTTTAAACACAAAGACACATAATAAGCCAAACACAATACATGGTGGAATGGGCCCCGGAACACCTCACGGAATGGGACATCCAACTCCAAATCGACGACGGCTTCCGCCTCATCTCCTCCACCCCCACATCGATATGTCTCCCCACCCCCTCCCCCACCATATGCTCTATCTGCCATGACCCCCTCCACACAGACCCCACCTCCACGTGCTGCACGTCCCTGCACTTTGCCGTCCATTCCCAATGCCGCCCCGCTTAGGGATCCACCACATGGCAGTGCGACTAGTGCGACCGCGGCCAACAAAACGACCTCAGCCGAGTACTCGAGGTCCTGTGGGCCCCTTGGCTACAACTCCACGACACCATCAATGAGATCCCCTCTGGCCCCACCGCCCTCACTGCATTTAACTCAAGATTCGTCCCCTCCGCCAAACCCATCCTACCTGACCCAGGACCCCCCCCCTGGACACACCCCCATCATCACATTCAACCACGACCCCATCAACCCCGACCTCGACATGCTCCCCACCGGCACATTCACCATACACTCCCACCCAACACTACATGACCCCATCATCCTCTGCACCCCGACGGCCGCGCAGTCACAACCCTCTCCGGCCCTCGACTCCGACACCTATTCCAACTCTTCCGCCCCGACCTCACAAAACGCTCGTTCGAAGAAGAGGTGCTATCTTGAAGGGTGCTTTAAGTTCCTTGTCGTAACAAACCACAACACACTACGGCATCTGCTCAAGCAACTAAACAACAGGCTGAACAAGCGACAAGCAAGATAACTGCCGGATTTGCAACCGTTTGTGGGCTCGATGACACTTGCATATCGCAAGGGAGCTCTGAATGAAGCTGACCCGTTAAGCCAGCGTCCAGACTTCGTACCTCAGGCCACTGTTCCATTATTTTGGGATGGCGAGGTTCCGTCGGATCGATAATTACGACGGAAATCCCAACTGCTGTTTGAAGACGCACATTTAAATTTACTGATTGTTAACGAGTTGCAGCTGAGCCATGAGATCGCTGATCTCATTCGTGAGGGGTACTCCCAAGACTCGTTTTATGGGGACGAGGGTGAGTGAACGAAAGACAGTCGGATAGAAGCCAGAGATGGATATTTTTGGCGCTTCGATCGCCTCTGTATTCTACGGAACTATGAGCTCTGACTGAGATTGATCACAGAGTTGCACGCGAGTTCGCGAGCTGGTCACAAAGGAGTTGCTAGCACACTTGCTAAAGCACTCGACAGAATCTGGTGGAAACGACTTCGCCAAGATGTGAAAGATTTTTGTGGGCGTTGCGTCGTGTTTCGACGAGCAAAGATTCGACCGCAGATGGCTGCGACTCTTAACCTATTGCCTATTTCACCCAGACCGTGGCACATAGTTGGTCTTGACTATTTGACACACTTATTTGAGAGCAATGGCTTTAACAATGAGTTGATTGTAGTCGACCATCTATTTCGAATGGCCCATTTTCTGCCGTGTACAGAGACTGTTACTGCCGAAGAGACTGCAACTTTGTTTTTACATGGAGTCTACCGATTACATGGACTACCCCGTGTGCTGATCAGTGACCGTGACCCGAAATTCGTCAGTGGCTTCTGGCTGACACTTTGGCGACGCCTCGGAACACGCTTGAACATGTCTTCCAGTCGACACACCCAAAGACTAACGGGCTGACGGAGCGAGTGAACATCACATTTCAGCAACTTCTTCGTTGCTTCTGTTGCTGTGACGGCTCTGATTGGACGACTCTACTACCACAAGTGGAATTTGCGTACAACGCCTCTCGTGCACTCGTAATTGAACACACCCCGTAGTTTGAGGCTAATTTTGGATTCTCTCCTGAGGAGCCTCCAGACCTGTTATTTTGCATGCGACCGTCAATTCCGGTTCACAGCGGTTACGCTTGTTATAGGAAGTACATACCCTGGTACGCTCTGTGTTACATCTACACAAGGACGAGATGCAAGCGCATACAGAACCATCTACAACGCCACACTTCGTCAAAGGAGACAAGGTGTCAATCGTTACAACAAACCTTTTTCTACGTGGACAACCTAACAGAAAACTCATGGACATACAGCTTGGACCTTTTACAGTGGAGGAGCAAATTGGAAAACACAGTTACAGATTGAAACTTCCAACGACAGTACGCTTACATCATGTGTTCCATGTGAACAACTTACGACCCTGCTCTACCGTTCCACTACGCCCAACTGTCCCGGTAATTGTTCATGAAGGAGACGACGAGGAGTTTGACGTCTCACACATTTCTGATGTGTGCATCAAGTCATTACCTAGACGACGAGGCAAATACTTGCTCTTCATGACGTACTTCCGTGATGACGACATTCCACGTGTCTGGCACCGTTTGAATGAGGTGCATAGAACTGCGGCGTTACAAGATTTCTTGGAGACACCCCAATGGCACAAGTTTGTCGAGGCTTAGGCATATATCGACTTCATGCACGCTCACCTAGCGCGCATTCCCGAGTCCCAAAAACTGCTTCAGTAAAGGAGCTTTGACCACGGCGGCATGCCTCGCGGCGGTTTTCACAGATATGTCAAGAGGAGGAGGGTACGAGTGTGACGAGTACAGTCATGCAACAATACATTACATGACATTGTACAAGTACTCGTTACTAATTCTAATTCGTGCTTTTCCATCGGATGGACGTACAACGTGGGTACGTCGCTACTGCAGTATTCACAAGGATTTTGATGCATAATGTACGACCAATACCTCCCGGTACGTACATGTACGCACAGTTAATCCAACTAGCCATATGACGCGCCTAAGCGAGGTTTCCGATGCAGAATGAGCCGCGTCGTGATTCTCCATGCTTGTGGAAGTTGGGGGTTCATCTCGGGCCGTGACACGCCTGCATATCATGATCGGACTCACCGGGTATCGAACCCGCGACCTTCTGCGTATTAGGCGTGCGCTTTACCGCCTCACCGAAAAAGCGTAGTTGACATATGTGGCCACATACCACATATGTATCAAACTACGACACTACCACGCCCCCCCCCCCCCGGACTCTCCCCGGACCGCAGCCCGGCTCTGAAACCATTGTGGAAGTTGGGGGTTCATCTCGGGCCGTGACACGCCTACATATCATGATCGGACTCACCGGGTATCGAACCCGCGACCTTCTGCGTATTAGGCGTGCGCTTTACCGCCTCACCGGAAAAGCATAGTTGACATATGTGGCCACATACCACATATGTATCAAACTACGACAATGCTAGTCGAGCCGCGTCGCTAGACTGTTGACGATAGTTGAAAAGCCCTAACGCCTGACACGTGAGCGAGATAAGCAGGCGTAAGCTATCTGGGCAAAAACATGTTTAAGCCCAGTGCAGTAGAGGGAGGTGACAGAACCGTTTAACAATTCCTTTGTTCACTTACAACATATACAGCTAAAGTACAAGCAGTGAAACATCCTCTCATCATCTCCCAACTGCATTGTCTCTCTGACATCAAGCAGCGCCAGAACAGAACAGATTAGAAATGATTTGTGCTAGCACTTAGCTACAGACGGCTAAGCGCCACACCGCTGACTCTCGCTCCTTGCGCTTTGACGGTTATGCCCGTATGCAACATTTTGTTCGTCGATCTACTTATGTTCCGTTTCGGCGTTTTTTGGGGGATGTGCGACGTGAATTCATGCAACGTCTTTCTGCCGCTCTTCATGGCACTATGGGTTCCTATCTCCGCGACGCTTTTCAGGAGGGCAGTGCTGACGCGGTGGCATGCCTTCCTGTTCCTCGGGCTTAGGTTTTTTCCTCTTTTCTTCTTTTTGCTTAGTGGCCTCCACTGCTTTTTATTGTAAGAATTTGTTTTAATTTAAAATTGATAAGCGATGATTAATTGGCGATGAATTAAGCATATAATTGCCCGATGAACCATTGTCAGATAGGCATTAAGAATAGAGCAAAAGGTAGCAGCATGCCTTCCTATTATTCCTCGTGCATTGATTTTTCCCTCCTTCCTTCCTTTTGCTTGCTGGTCTCCACTGCCGTTTATTCCTTGCATGCTTTTTTTAATGATAAAGCCAATAGGCTGGAAGGTTGAGCGCAGCACGTACTAAACGTGTAGCAGGTGCCAATGTGACAGGTATTGCACCGAAATAATCGGCCCGGCTGTGTGGCTTTTGCCGTTCTCACCGTTCTTTTTCAACGGCAATAAACTTTCAAGTGTCGGATCGGAGCCCACACAGAAATGCGCAAGGACGGTTGGATGAACGCTCACGTGCAACTTGGACAGATAGATTCACAAATGGTGGCGAAGTGATAAATGGTGTACTACAAAATAATAACTGTACATACCAAAATATACCGGGCACCCGTACTGAAAGAGCTGTTTACACTATAAAAGTATAGTACGCGTAGAAAGATTTTCCGGATATTTTTAATTAAATTGTGGGGATGTAGACATCGTACCTTACCAATAATACGAGATCCCAGTACTTGTAACAATAGCTCGTTCGTAATTCAAAAAATTCTTACAAAAAAAAGCAGTGGAGGCCACCAAGCAAGAAAAAGAAAGAAAGGAGGAAAAAGCCTAAGCCCGAGGAACAGGAAGGCATGCCACAGCACCAGCACTGCCCTCCTGAAAAGCGTCGCGGAGATAAGAACCCAGAGTGCCATGAAGAGCAGCAGAAAGACGTTGCATGAATTCTCGTCGCACATCCCCCAAAAAGCGCCGAAACGGAAGAGAAGTAGATCGACGAACAAAATGCTGCATACGGACATAACTGTCAGAGCAGCTCGTTCGTCCTAGCTCGTTCGTAAGTCATCTGCTTCTGGTAAGGATTCTTAGAGGTAAAGTAGCGATCCCAATAGTTGTAAGTGAAGCGATACATACCGGATGTAATTACAAGAAAATAGAAGCGGAAGACACAAAGCAAAACGGAAAAGGGATGGATGAAAACCCCGATGATTTGCAAGCTGCCAGGTAAGGATTAAGGAGGATTGTGGGTAACTTCCTTATTTGTAAAAAAGAACATGTCTATAGCTACGCGAATAGAGCACAAATTATGGGACGGATCTGCTGGTTCTTGCGGGTTTTTTTCCTTTATCTATTTTCATTGGTGGTTTCCACTGCTTTTTATTGTACGGGATTTATTCAATTAGCTCGGATATCTCCGGCGTTCTCTCTGTGTTAATTCTCTCTATATTTCTACAGTGTGATTATTGTATTAGCTGTTGTTGGAATAATCTGTACCGGGTACCTGCTGTACTGCAGTGTCCAATAGCTCCACCCGTACTTCAGGGGATATGTAACCTCACACCAAGCTCACAGAGGGCTGATGACAAGAAAACGCTCTCTACTGCTCGCACCTCATCGCACTATCATTCAGCGCTTCCTCGAAGCTGAAAACGGCACCGAAGCTAATCAACTTGTCTCATCCGCCGATTAATCGCTAAACTGCAAGTGGCAGCTGTTTTCGAGATCAACATGTCGCCCCTTCCGCCGCTCACGGCGGCGACGCATTTGCCAAAATTGGAAGACGCGTCTGTCCGGTGAGCCGCATAGCGTCGAACCGACGCAAACCCAAATGATAACAGACGTGATAGCGTTCGCTATCTAACCAACAAACCCCATAGGGGAAACAAAATCCTTTCGAAAAAGTGGATCACCAGGACTGTGACGGGAGCACTGCCCAAGATTGTCTGCGGCGTCGGGTTACGCCGTGCCTTGTTTCTGACCGTCAGGAGGAGAGACGCGGAGGAGGCGAGACAGGCGTCGCAACGAGGCGGGGTTGTCTGGTGGTGGTACACTGGCTTCGACCTTGGTAGTCACGAGGAACAGAAGGAGCACCATCCCACGTCTATTGAGCTCGCGCCGATGAACTGCTCAGGTAAGCACGAGACACAACGCTACATCAATACAGTGTATCGGTTTTTTTTACCAACAAAACGACGCGGCGAATATCATATCCGGTTCACAACCCAACCGTGCTGCCCCTGCTGTGTAGCCGTGAATTTGCCGTGTCTTGACATCACCTAACCTATGCTTCATGCTCGCAAATTTCTCCACAGCCTCGATTTCCACGGAATCGACGAGACGTGTTATGGTATCTGACCTTCACGGAGTGGTGTGAAGCGAGGGATACCACCGTTTTCCAAAGTATTCCGTTCTTTATCGTCGGCCGCTGTTGGCCGAGCAGTTTCTGCTTTTAATAGATTAGTCGTCCTTTCACAAATGCTGTGACTGGCTCGCAACGAACACAGCTTGTCTATTGCGCAGTAGGCGTCAAAGCAAAGCAGTTGGGTGTAGGCATGGCTTATGAGCTGTTGGCCTCGCTACCCTTCTCCTGCTACTTAGGAGGTAAATGCAGTTCTCATTTGCGATGTAAGTAAATATAATAACGACCATTTGAAGTTTTTAACGAAACAGAGCGTACCACCACTCTTCGGCCACTCACGAACTCGCAGACACAGCCGGTTGACCTAACCCTCGCCGGACTATAAGACGCCACGCTCTATGGTCGTCCATTGCCGTGCCACCCTGCTTGTTTCTCATCTGCGTTCCCCGACCTATCTGCTATGCTTCTCTGCCGTTCGCTTTTATTGTGCGCATATTTACCGGTGCTGCCCGTCGATTATAATCGATAGTTGTGACAACAGCGCCATCAGCCCCTCACAGCCGATAAAAAATTTAGTGCCTTAGGAAGCAGAGGAAGCAAATCAACGAGTGGATATATTCGCACATCTTATTTAAGATAGGAAATGTCGCCTGTGATGCTTCGTCACAATGGCGAATGGCCGATACTGTCGTCACGTGCATTGCCGTCATTCCTTGGCCGTCTCGGCGGGAGTAAATATTTAGTGGCTTGTGGATTTGTATGCGACGTAACAGCGCCACTACAATTGGTTTCCGCCGGCAAGGCGGACAAGCGAGCAATGCGACACCGCCACCTGCCACCGCGTACCATCGCCGTCGTCACGGTCGGTGCCTAAATCCACCGGCACACGATCGCTGCCACCGAGCGATAGTAGCCAGACGTGGAAGAAGGGCCGGTGCCACCTAGGAGACGGGGTTGAATGTGAAGTCGGTGATGACGTGCGGCTCCCACCGCCGGGCGCCGGACGCTTCTCCGGGACGCCATCGGGTCATGCACGAGGTACAAGGGCATGTCGCCGCGCACGAGGCGCGAGCCGTCGCAGAGCCCGGCGCACACGCTGCTCTGAACGTATGGGTTGCCCGCCCTGTCGCCGTAGATGTAATTGTCGCCGCCACGCGACTGGAGGGCGAGCACCGCGTCGTTGTCCGCCGGCGCCCAGCTCTTGAAGGTGTTGGGCTGCCTGTTAGACGGCGAGCACAACACTAGCGAGAGCGCCGCCGGCGCGGTACCATGGAAGCCGCTCACCAGCGTGCACCGCTCGAGCGCGAAGCTCACCCGCGGTTGGCCGTGAAAGCCGCTACCGTTTTGGCGTGCGCACGGTAAAGGCGCACGCTTCGCGCCGCCGAGGCGATTCTTCGAGCTGACCACTATCATGCGGCGCGGTCGGCAAGGTACTACTTTGTACCTATTAAAACACAATTACCAAGGCCGTCGGGCCCCACCATTAGGGGGTTTAGTGCTTAGGGTTTGATGGACGGAGTCGTAGAGGCTAAACACGCCCACCGTCATTCTCGCGGCCAGCTGCTCCGCGAACGTCACCATGAGGTGCGAGACGGAAGTACTCACGTCGACCTCGCACTCCGAGAACGCGGACTTACTGTCGCTAATCGATAGGTGCGCGGTCGCCGATTACATTGCGGGTTTCAGTATCGTCGTAGAAACAAATATCGACCCGCCCTTCCTTGAATGTGACCGTAGTCCCTCACCTACCCGTAGGCCGCACGCACCGCGTCCGCGTGGCCCTTGACGGTGGCGGCGTGCACTCATCCGGTGGTCAGTGCGCCCTCGACGCCGTCGTCGATGCCGGCGATGCCCGTCGCAATAGCCCCGGCGGGCGCGAGGCAGGCGCCAACGGCATGATTTAATCACCGCGACGGGCGTGGTGGCGCTAAGCCAACCCCCAACCTTGTTGTCTACTCTACGCACGAAGTGCGCCACCTTCTCGCCGACCGCACGGATTTTGTGTAGCTTCTCGCTTAGGAAGCGCACGAGCGTTACGTGTGTGTTTTATCTATTTAATTACAAGCTTATCTTACTTGCTTAGTTGCTCGTCGATTGAGCGGGATATCTCCGCTTTGGTCACTCTCCTCACGGCGCGCGAGACGTCGACGCCCATGGCGGCCGATTCCTCAAGCACCGTATGCGCGCGAACCGTATGCGTGCGGCTGACCTAGGCGAAAGACGGCGCTTCGGTGCTAGTGCCAAATGTCCACGCAATCAGCTCGTTGATATCATCTTTGTTGGCGCCCGCATGTTCCATATCGAGTCCCGATAGGTGTAGCTAACTCAAATATATGCCCGGTCGGTTGATGACCGTGGGTCTATTAGCAACTTGGAGGGCGCGCGGTGGCGTCGGCCTTGCCTCCGCCATCCTCTACATCACGGGGGACATGGCTGACGTCGCACGCTCCAAGGGCTGGTGCCTCTGCTGCGCAGCGCTGGCCGTAGAATGGGCAATCGACGCTCTCCAGGGCGGCGATGGCCATAATCCACCCGCGAGTGAAATGCTCAGCCTGCGGCGCGGCCGCTGCGTCGCCGCCGACGCGTTGCACCGCTATTTTCACCCGCACGCTCTGGTTCGCGCCATGCGCGCGATCTCGTCGTAAGGGGGGGTAGGGGGTTCGCGGCTTGCGCGCCGCTGGCCCCTTGGCCTTGGGCGCATGCTTGTTGCGCATATTGCTAGCCTTCGTCATCGTCGTCGTCTGTTCCCTGGGCATGTCAGTTGTTGTAATCACGGTCGAACTTTTTGCACATCTCGCCGGTGCCGGTGGCGGGCGGGAACATCCATGTCAAACACGTAGTGCATAAACACGTCGGCCTCCTCGAGTGTCATCGGTACCATGTTATCGAAGAGGGCGGTGGCCTCCTTCTTGTTGCGAGGCTTGTACATGAGGAAGTGAATGGGCGTCTTGCGGATCTTGAGCGGGACGGCAGTGTAGGAATGCACGAGCAACATGATGGACAGTCGGTAGTGTCACCGATTGTATATGAGATTCCGCAGCGCGCGCTAGATCTCCACTTCCTTTTGCGCGGCGGTGACGTCGTCGAGCACTAGCATGCTGTTCCACACCTTTCCCACCGAGGCATGCACCGCCTCGCGCACCGAGCCATCGCATGCTTGCCCCCTTGGAGCTACAAATAAGGCTGGGCCTCAAGATCGACAACATCATCATCAAGGGCCTTTCGATTGGCGGCAACACCTTCTGCGGGCGGCGTCGAAACCACCGGGAGGATATGCAGTTCAAGATGAAAGGGGTGGCGTGGGCGTTCGCCAACAACATATCGGATAATATTGTAATTTCGAGAATAGACGACGCAATCCAAAACCGGGTGGCATTCATCGACATGACGGAGTGCTACCTGGTCGGCGAGAAGCGTGACTGTTGTAAGTGATGCTCACTAGTTATTAGTAACAAATATATATTGTAAGCTATTTTTGATATGTGTAGTTCATGTCTGGATCGGACAATTCGATGCAATGTTTGTTTTGGATACAAAGCTGTCGCTAGCCTACATCCCCTCATTTCATTTGTCCCGACACCGCGCCTCGGGCTGGTTGCTCTTATGACTATCCTTATGTGTGACTGTGACTTTAACTAAGCGTACGCTAGCTACCTTCCACTCTGACCATGTATGCATGGTTCAACAAGTTATGGGCCCTGGCCTCAAGTCACTTACACGCGACCAACTGTGTTCGGCGAGTTGCGATCAGCGGCTCCCCAGGGAAAGGCAAGTGTTTCTACCTAAATAGTACTCAACTCATTTAGTCGGCGTTACCGCCAGGGTATCATGCATGAAAAAACTCACCCCCACCCAACCCATGTTAGCTGGTCGTGAACGACTGCCAGTCACCCACACCGGCGCACTCGCCGTGCGTGGAGCCGTGGACTAGGTGCATACATGCCCAAGCAGGGGAGGGGGGGGGGCGTACTCGTGGGTGAATACGCATATACATTATGCACGCCATCTCGCAGAATAATTTGCTCTTTATTTTTTGCGACCCTTAGCACTTAGCAGCTAGCGACCACCTTCCCTTGTTTTGGCCGTGGCCCCGACTTGCGCCCCACACAGGCCGGGGGGAGGACAAAGAAAAGGTGCTCCGATACACAAGGAGGTACACGCCGAGGGGTCGGCGGGCACCAAGCCGTCTCTCTGCAACCGGTGTTAGGCACAAGTCCGGCTAGTGGTTCTAACCGCTTCATGTCTTTACCCGTCTGTCGTCATGGCGCCGAAAATTCGCTCGGACGATCCCCCACCCCTTGCTAACTATGGGGGTCACAGCTCTCACAACAGCTTCCTCGCCCCATCTCATGATGCGCTCGCACTCGTGCTAGAGTAGATGGGGCTCATCAACGCCCGTATGGACGCACATGCGTCTAACATTGTTGCACACCGCCACTACCGTGACGCGCAGCGCGACGTTCAGCACACCACCCTCACCCAGTCCAACCCAGGCTTGTTGCCACCCCCTCCACCACACTCCCATCTCGAGTATCCTGCTCCAACCTACAAACCACCCATTGCATATGATCAGCCGTTCTACGTCCCCTCTCCTCGTGGCCAGCCGCACCAGTACGGTATGCCGGCGGCCATGCATGGTCATTTACCGGTTTTTGGTGTCCCGCCCTCTTTACTTGTTGGCCAGCCCTTTTCCAAAACTCATCGTGGCACCCACAGCGGGCGTGGGGGGCGTCGCCTCACCATTGACCCAGTAGTCATTGGCCACGTTGTTCATGAGGCCACTTGTTTCGACAAGGACGCGCTCAACCGGTCCATAAAAATGGCTGTCCCCACCATTGGGTCAAACACATACTTCAAGCAGTGGAAACGGAACTTCCTTACCTTCCTTTCCCTGAAAGCGGCATACCTCATCCCCAAGTTGGCCATCCGCGAGTCGGGCGTCTCGCTGGACGAGCAAGCCCAAAACGACGCCTACGCCATGTTGCTGCACGCTGCCAGCGAGGACAAGCGTGATGATCAGCCGGTCAAGTGCGTCTCCGCTTCTCGCCCCGACTACGCCAGTGCTGCCTAGGATACCCTATGTGAGCGGTTGGATGGCCGGTCCTTCGCCCGCACCCTCTCATTGCTGGACAACCTCATGCTCCGGCAGCGCCCCGGCCAGTCACTCACCGAGTACCTCCACTTCTTGCGGCAAACTTTGGATGACTACAACGAAACATGTAAGATGATTGTTGGCTCAGCACTTGGGACTCCTCATGTTGCGTGGTATATCTAGCAACGGCCCGTTCGGCCAAGCCAAATAGTGCGTCGTCAACGCCTTCGACACTAACTGCCTCTTGTCCGCGGACGAAGTCATGGCCATCATTATCCACCTTGCCCGTAATATGAAGGAAGAGCTCCCGGGGTTTGCCGTCGCTTCCCCGAGCGGGCCTCCCTCCCCATCTCTGCGTTTGTCGCGGTTGGACGTGGATCACACGGTGGACGTGGGAACCCCCACCGTGGCAGTCGCGGAGGACGTGGCATGCCCAACATGTGCCGTGGCTGTGGCAGCCTCGACCACATCCTCTCGTCATGTACGGCGTCCGACGATGCCCTCCTGAAATTGTCAAGCGCAAGCTCATCGTCCAGAAATATGGCCACAACAGCACTGCCTCTGCGCATGATGCCCTCTTGAGCGACCTCTCCCTGCGGACACCTCTCCGCATGCACCCTTCGATGTCCCCACCCTGGAGGGGTGCACTGATGTGTATGACGCCACAGAGGTGAGTCTTTCCTTCAGCCCCGTTGCCTTTTCATCCTCCCTCATCCCCGGCCGTGAACTCTCGAACTTCTGGGTAGTTGATTCAGCCTGCTCGATCAACTTCACTGCGTGTCGCGGCGCCTTTGTTACGCTCGAGCCACCCTCGGGCTCTACTCGCATCGCCGGTGTCGGAGTTAGCGTAATGGGTTGTGGCACTATCCGCCTCGCCGTTTCCCGTTTGGTCAGATTATCCACCGAACTATCCACGCATGTTTTACACCCGACTTCTCCTCGGGGTCCGCTCCGCGCATTGGACGCCTCCTCAGTGTTAGTTTGATGCAGTCACACTGCGGCTGCGATTTCCTTTTCCCAACAGATTGTGACATTGGCTTGCTCGTGGTCCCCACATGTATGGAAGTGCTGAAACCTTCCGGAAACGGACTCTACCTATTGAGCAACACCGCAAGCCCGCAAAGCGCATCCCCTCTAGACACCTCAACTGTTGTAGACAGTAGTGTAGCCCCGACGGCACACATTGACCCTGAAATGTGGCACCGCCGTTGCGGGCACTTCAACATGCAAAGCCTTAAAGCTCAGCATACCCACGGTCTTCCGTCCATTCCGGCGTTACCAGTCTCTGTAAAGACTGTTTCTTGCGAATCGTGTCTCTTTCACACAGGTAGTGCTGCCCCTCGCAATACATGTGCGAGTCCTTAAACCCCGCGACCACTCATGAACCTTCGTCATGTATCTTGGGCCCGGTGAATGTTCCCTCCCCTCACGGCCTTCGCTATTACCTCCTCGTCATCGACCATGACACCAACTACATGTGGGTACGTTTGCTGAAGTCAAAAGACGACACATGTCCACAACTTCAGCCCATCCTGCTGGAGATCCGCCACACGCACGCACGGCACCACTCCTCCTCCGGTGCCTTCGCCCCTGTGCTGAAAGTTGACTCAGACTCCGTGTTCGAGGCCGCCGCGACTCGCCTTATGTGGGGTCGTTTCGGTGTCGGTGTGCATTACTCAGCCCCGTATATACTCACCAAATGCTCGGCAAGGCCGAACGTCCGTGGCGAATTCTCCGAGAGAGTGCCTATACACTATTGCACGGCATGTCCGTTCTGAACTCCATGTGGTCGTGCACGATCAGCTCCGTGGTCAATCTTCGCAACCGCATGTTCAGCCGCGCTGTGGGTGCCTTGGGTGGCGTTCCCCTCACGCTCCTCACGTCGCAAGCGCGCGACACCTCCAAGTTCCGTGTCATCGGATGCACTGTCTTCGCCAAGTTGCCCGACAAGTTCCGTCGCAAACTTGGGGAGAAAGCGTTTCGCGGAATCATGGTCGGCTACCCACCTGACGGCCCGGGGTATCGCATCTACAACCCTGCTACACGACGGATTACCACGTCGGTGCATGTTGTGTTCCATGAAGACGTTCCCGGTTTTCTCCCTTACATGACCGTCGTTTCCCTGATTTCTGACGCTCCCGACGTGGACAATGACCGCGATTCCGCACCCCAGTCACACCCCCTTGATCTCGACTAGCATGCCGACGAGGACCTCCACCCCGACCCCCCCGGCTATGGCATCGGCTCCACCGGTGCCAGACCACGACCGTCCCAACCGCCTCCGGTCCCACCCCACTCGCTACGGCGAAATCGTGGCACAACTATCCGACCACACTCGCGTGTTCGTTGCCACGTGCTGCGATCCTAAGGAAGGCAAAGCAACTGAGGACATCGTCGCGCAGTCTGACCTGGGGACACTCATCACTGCCCCCCCCCCCCCCCCCGCGCATCTCCCTGCGGGCGCGACGCCACTTGACGTTGCCCTCCTGTCGGCGAAGGACCGCGTCGAGCCGACCTCGTACCGTGCTACCCTCACCAACGCTAAAGCCTCCGACTGGCAAACTGCCATGCAACCGGAGTATGACAATGGCACGTGGGAACTCGTTGACCTCCCCGCCGATCGCACGGTCGCTATTAGCATGTGGATCTACAACCTGAAGTCGGACACAAAGGGTGAAGTGTCTCGCTTTAGGGGATGCAATCAACGTGCGGGTCTTGACTACATGGAAACTTTCTCTCCAGTCAGCCGCATGGCTAGCCTCCGCTTGTTTCTCGCCATATTGCTTCCGCCATGGACCCCGAATTCTGCCAGCTTGATATCGACACCGCGTTCCTGTATGCGCCTATCTCAGAAGATGTTTACATCCGCCACCCACCCGGATTCTCAGACTGCACGAATAAGGTGTGCCACCTCAACCGCTGCGTGTGGTTTTGCCTCACCCCCCGGGAAGGTTCGACTGGCAGATGGCTGGTCGACGGCTAGCGAGCGCCCTTTCCTGGCGCTGCTTCCCGGCTGGCCACAACCAGCTCCAACACCCGTCTCCCATAAGCAACCCCCCCCCCCCCGCGAATTCAACATGCTACTCCGGGACTGACTCGCCAACACTAGTTGGCACCAATGAGTCTCCGACCCGTGCATCTACATCTTCCGCACCGGATCCGTCTTTGCGATGATTGCCCTTTACGTGGATGAAATCCCGGCGGCTTGCAGCGACACAACATCGTTGCACTTCTTCAAGGCTCGCCTCGGGGCGCGATTCAACATCGAGGACTTGGGCGCCCTATCCCAACTCCTAGGCATGCATATCACACGCGACAAGTCTGCCCGTGGCATCTCCTTGGACCAATCGACGCACTTACGTGACATATGGACAAACACGGCATTACGGATTGCAAACCCTCGCCACTCCCTATGGATCCCGGCTTCGTTTCCGGCCTTGCGCGCATCGACTCGCCACCCCTCACATGCGTCACGCAGAACATCTAGCCCGGCCTCTTGGGCAGCCTCCAATATGCAACCGTTTGTACGCGCCCACAGGTCTCCACAGCCTTGAGCATCCTTGGCTCGGCTGAGGCACAACCCGCGGAGGCTCACCTCCAAGCCCTCAAGAAGGGGGTTCGCTACCTCAAAGGCACCCTCCAACTGCGCTTGACGTTGAGGGGGGCGAGACCCTAGCCTCCAACTCACACGCTTCGCCGACGCTGACTAGGCGAATGCCAGCAACACACGCAAGTCCCGCTCCGGCTACTTGATCACACTCGGCCGAGGGCCTATCTGTAACAAGTCCAAGCAACAGACATGCGTCGCACAGTTCACCTGCGAGGTTGAGTACTGCTCTGCAGCGGACGCCACCAACGAGGGAATATACCTCCGCTAGTTCATGGGGGAGATCTTATTCAACGCCCCCATCACTGGAACCCCCACCACATGGGAGGACAACCAAAGCGCTATGGGTTACTCCCAGAATGAATTGGTCAGCGAGAAGTCCAAACAAATCGGCATGAAGTAGCACTTCTTGAAAGACGACGTGAAACAAGGAACCATCAAGCTACGGTATCTACTCACTGACCAAATGGTGGCAGACATGTTGACCAAGCCATTACCAAGACCGGCACTCAAAAGACATCGAAGTGCGATAATAGGAGACGCAGAGCCTATGCAACGCTTTACCCCATAGCCAAATGCAAGGGGAGTGTTGTAAGTATTGCTCACTAGTTATCACTTATATTGCTAATACAAGATATTCTAAATATGTGAAGTACATATATGGATCGGACAATCCGATCCGTTATTTGTTTTGGATGCAAACATGTCGCTAGCCTAAAGCTCTGACTGTAACTTAGTGAACCTTTGTTACCTTCCACTCAAACCGTGTATGCATGGTTCAACAATGACGCTTTCAAGCACATGAACTACGTGCACTGGGGCGACCCCGAGATTGGTGATTTCATTCAACGCGTGGGCGTGGCGCCGGCTTTCATCGTGTAAAATATCTACCACACCGACGTCGACCGGCGCCCCGTTTATGACGTCGTCCATCATCGCGTACATAAAGAGTTGGTGCCAATGGGACGAGGACGCGGTGGAGGGGG